>JAOUZG010015456.1:2384782-2416060 GCA_026289955.1 Argiope argentata | reverse complement strand
ATATATGCTTGTAGTGGTATTTTTCATATATGCTTGTAGTGGTATTTCGCCAAGTTTTCTCAAATTTCTTTGGCGGTTGTTCGATTGCGCCTGGCAAACGGAAAAGCGCCTTTATAGTTTTAAGTACATAGTTTATAAGTAGTCCCCCCCACGCTATTGAGGTAAGACGTAACGTGTTTTCGACCGGTTATTTCAAGCGATTCTGTTTATTTTCGTAGTGTTTGATAAATTTAAAATTAAACATTATTAAGCAATAAGTATTTTGATTCCTTCAGAAGTACCTTTGATTAATAAAACCAGATTAATTAAAGTTAAAAATTTCTAATCTGCATTGTGTAACCCCAATTAGTGTTAAAAATTTTCACGCGTACGAAGTAGCGGGAAAAAAGTGTAGAAAATATTTTTGCAATGAATGAAGTTTGATGCAAGTAAACTTTCAAATGAGATCGTTATTTTATTGCTGCAAAAGAGTGTCAAGGCTTTCTTCAATCTGAGAAAGGCAGATGAGCATTTTATATGTATGTATGTAAGCGCATGTATAATCACCAACCATATATTTTTCTTTGGAAATCATCCTGATGAAAGGGTTGCTTTTTTTTCTCTCCGCCGTAGAAAGAACGACCATTCTTGCCAGGTTGGATCTTCTTGCGCCGATTTCGGATCATCCATGCTTGTATGAACCCCGCGACGGTAAAAATGAAGTCATAAACTGCTACCAGAGATATACCAAGCCACATTCCCATATATCCGCCAACTGCACTGAAGAATTCCAAGCTCTAATTAGGAAATAAGAGAGAGTGAATGACGAGTCATAACTCAACATAGACGGTAAGAACTTTTCGAAAACATTACACTTTCAATGAAAACTTCGTAACTATAACATTACTATTATCTTCATAGTAATGAAATTAAAGGCAATCGCATAAATGAAAATTTCCTTAATACAAAAAGATGCACTTTTATAGTATTTAAATTATGCCAAATAGAAGATCGGAATCGAATGATTCGAAGAAAAATAATAGAATGAATCTGACTAGCAATGTTCTTTTGTGTGCATACTCGATTGAGAATGCCAGGACTCTTCTACCCTGATTTCACTATAACTTTGTTTGTGAGTGCTTACATTAGTGTAACAAGTTTGATTTTGTCTTAAAGGTGAGACACCTTTTATGTGAAAACTCAATTTTTAAGGTGAAAAGAAAGGGCTACTTCGATAAGAATGCAGTAATCATGCACTAAATATTATGAGAGAATCCTTATTAAAATATATATTTTTATTTTTCCTAGGCACTAGCCCTATTAACAAAATTCACGTTCATATTTACGGCACGTTAATTTTAAAGCTATAGTTTCATTTTCATAGATTTGTGGTGGGGTCCATTCCTGCTCACATAAAAACTGCCAAATAACTCTGAACACAAATCCACTTTCGGCTGTTTTATATCTCCTCTGCTACGAGATTTGTATATTTCAAACAAAATTTTTTATTTCCATGCATTTCTAAAAAGCTATTTTTAACTTCATATTTCCTAGTAAGAATAATGAAATTTTGTGATTTATATTTTTTTCTCTAGTTTTGAACACTTATTTAAGATATATTAATTTCAATTATGTTTCATATCATTTACTACTGTTTTTAAATTTGCTTTCATAGTAATGTCAACAGACGAATCAATTTTTTTATTCAGTTGCACAGTTAGAATTTATCTAATTTCCATCGTATTAGCGTTTTAAGAATTGATGATAGGTACTGCATGAGTCCCTTATTAGATTATTTCAAAAAAAAAAAAAGATTACTTTATTAGTTTATAATTTGTAAAGTACATTTGAAAATATATCTGTGTTATGATAAATATTTATTCAAAACAGTCTGATAGTCTATGGCATCAAGAGCAGGCCACCTACTTACACAAATATATTGCCTTTTTAATCCTACTAATTGGATCTTACAAACATTTCACAGTATCATAGTCCAATTCTATTGCGGTGATATGTACGGTAAATAAATGCAGTATAAATCAGTAGACCTTAATATAAGTATATCAGGTATTTTTTTAATTAAAAGGGAGAGAAAAATAGTGGAAAATTTTAATTAAAAAATAATAATTTGACGTAAAAATTACCATTGGATAGTTTTAATTTTTGAGAATCTTTTATTTAAACATTCCTAAATTTCTATGTTTTGTTCCTTACAATTATTATAATTAGAAGAAGATGGGATTGGGATTCTCTATGATAAGAATACAATAGAATCCCTTTTTTCCCTAGAAATCCCCGTAAATAGGACAATAATTCTATTTTTCCTCAAATACTCAAACAAATTTATTATGATGTAACTTATTACTTGCCATGCATGCTTTTTCAAAAAAAAAATTGTTTAAAACTTTGCAGTCCGACAAATAATTAGATGCAAGATTATTCCTCTAATACAAAGATTTGTTTATTGCTATGAAAAATAAATATATATAATTCTTTTAAGTCGAATTTCTTTGAAAAATTAATCTACATCTCTCAACCATTATGCAGGCGTTTTTAACAATTAAATTTGAAAAATAAATAAAACGTCAAAATGATGCACAGTTTTGAATGTCGAGTCACACTCGACAATGGACCGCAAAGGGTTTAAGTTTGTTCTGTCTTGTAATATGTTTGTCTTTGGCTACGCCTCAAAATTTAGCGAAAACAAAAAGCATTATTGTTAGATGAATCTGTGAGCACATGACTGCTGCCTTATTAGGGTGATGCTTCTCAATGCATAAAGCAACCATTTCCCATTGTTCCACCCTTCTTTCCCGTATTTCACTGGAAGGTCGTTGCTCTGTTAAATCTGTTATTTCTTCCTCTGATAATAAATCTCTTCCGGAGCTTTTTGTTGTGACACAGAATGCAGCTCCAGAAGTTTCTCAATAATTCTGGTCGTTTTTCAGCAGCTCATCGACATCGTTGTTATTAATCTTTAGTTCAATAATCTTGACGAGGGACAAAATCTCGTCGAGTAAGGCTACATACCCACGTTCTCAAACCCCTCAGTGTCATATTCGACAACGCTACCCGGCCAAAATTCATTTTATGCTGATATAATGACCCACTTTAAACAAGCGCTCATCAGTTACTGATTCAAACCAATCTTGCACAAGAAGTCCCGATGGCTTCTAGCGTTCTGAGAAACATCGCATTTAAAACGAGTCACTTCTTTTTTGACAGCGTTTATTCAAGAAGATTATAGAAAAAAATATATTATGCCTAACATTTTTGGAGCTTCTTAAGTGTTTCATGGATAACACATTCATAAAAGGATTCGTTCTAAATTATGCTATGTCTAAAAGCTGGTATTGCTAATAACATCCTCATTCCGGAGGGATTAAATATGTAATCCTTCCCGGGAATATATAAGGATTTTTAAATTGAAGATGCCATTTAGTAGAAAAGTCAGAAACTTCGATGGGAATTTTTTTTATTTTTAAAGTTTTTTCAGATCAGCTGTCTTTCGAATCATTCTTTTTTGCTTGGCAAATAGTGCTTACGACGGGATGAAAAAAATACATTGAATGTCTTTTTCTCAACCGAGCTTTCTTTTTTAAAGATGAGTAACCCAGTTTGCAACAAAACATAACAAAATGAAAGAATTCTGAGGTGACTACATAGAGTGAATATGCTATTTACTACTATTTAGAACTTTGAGTCAAGATTTTATTATCATGAAAATTGGAGGATAATTTAGTTTTCTGACATTATCTTGAAAGAATAATAAATGATATAAAGGTAATAAAAAATTACGGACATTATTTATAACGTGGTAAACGTGAAAAGTCACCTACAATCCTCGAAACGGCTCAAAAGAAAACATGAGGAAATTGCGAACATTCATTCCGATTATTGTGAAAACTTCTTCGAATTTTCGTTATTTGACATCATTTTCAAATAGAATATGACAGAAATATGATGTCATCCAAATATGACGGAACTAAATAATTAATATCTGTAAATCAAAAATTAATAATTACTTCGAATTTCGGATTGTACGTTAAGTTGGTTATTTCAAATCTGTCGAAGAGGATGTCAATATTAATTTTGGAGCACCTGCAAAGAAAAAAAAAATAAATAAATAAAATAAGTACAATGTTGATAGCTGAATATAGATCATGAGATCAGTTTTTTCAACCATTAATTATGAAACATACCAGATTCAATATATGCGAATGAATGTTTAAATATATAACGCCATTTTTTTAAATCCGTATTTACGCACAATGCTTGCAAACAAACTGAAATGTCTTTAAAATGAAGTTAAATTCTATTGTGTGGTTCGTGCTGGCAGAATGAGGATAAGGATCTCGAGACGAGCATTTTTCGATAACTGAACTTCGTTAAGGGACGGTATGCAGAAAAGTGAACGGATATAACGCTTTATGATTGAATGGATAATAGTTAAACCTCTTTGAGGAAGAAACACTTGTTCGAGGTCAGGTGATCGTAAGGGAAATTTAGTCTTATAATTTCGACCTTTATCAATCGCTCTTCAGTGGAATTTATTCAACAGGACCATCTTACTTTCAGGCGCCATATTTCCCTTTTTGACGAAATAAATGCCTCTTGATGCATGCACAAAAGTGTTGAGAGTTTCCAAACTTGAGAATTGAAAATAACTGGAATCAATCATATTAAGTTATAAATAAAGGACACGTCATAAATTTGTGTAAACTTCAAAATTCATTATAAAAGAAGTAAAGTCCGCAAAATATATCCGTTTGCACGAATATGATCAGAAGAATGAATTTTTTCATATGCATAAAAAAATTCCAGAAGAATCCAAAAGAGAAAGTTCATAGGCCATATTGAACTGATGAAACTGATGGAAACAATGCGTCACTCTGCCTTTAATTTAAAGATATTCGACATGATTTCATCATAAAGTATTAGATAAGCGAGGCGCGTCAATACTCCTATTATATCTGAATGTTGAATGCAGAATACTTTGAATCTGAAATCACCGTTATGTTTCTCTTTTCAAGAAGCGAGCTGCTATTTCTCATTAATGTCTTGTAAGGAAGTCGTCACTTTGTTTCCTGTTGGAAGAGACACATGATCGAACAATGATACTCCTAGCCAGCGGTGAGGCTATTCATCCTTTGTTGCCCATTGTGTTTCTCCCTTTTTAGTGTCATTCTTGGAACTTGAGAAAGACACATAATGGAACACACATGTTTTCGGCCCATTAAAGCAGCAAACCGTGTCTTAATACCAGATGGGACTATTTCTTCTATGGACCACCCCAGATGGGATAATGTTCCAATAATGAACAGCATATGCTCTTTACGACCCGTTGAAGAAATTAGTGCTTCCTTGAACCCATTGAAGAAAGAATGCAGATGTGAACAGTGGGTATTGTGAAGGTTCTGATAAGGGGTGGATGTTTCAGAAATCTTCCCACGACATGATGGCGCGTCAGTGGGAGTATTTCTGAAGAATGATTGGACAATCGGCATCTCCAGGGCGCCAATATCAGCCTGAGAGGTGGAGCTTCGCTACTGTTAAAAGGGACGACCGAGAAGCCGATCCAGAGAGGACACAAGCTGATTCGGTGGACGAGAAGCTGATTGAGAGAGGAGACGAGCTGATCGAGTGGACGAGACAAGCTGATAGGAGAGACGAGACCAGCTGATCTGGTGAGAGACTGGACGAGAGCGTACACGACAGCGAGACGAGCTGTGAGCAGTGCTGAAGTTGAAGAGATACCACGTGATCTCGAGTTTGTTGGAACGGTCTACTGGAAGTAATCCATAGATCTCTGGAGCTACAGGCAGTAGCCGAATACGCGGACAGCTTGTGAATCCCCGGCATAATTGCCGAAAGGACAATCCAGTTGTAAATATCTTCCAGTATCTAACCTAGAGGATGTGTTTTTTTCTATTATTGTATAAAGCTGTAAATAAACCCTTTCTGTATACGCTGTATGTACACGCTACCATTTTATTTGATCGAACAGGATCAAGTCATTACAGTCTCGACTGTTCATTCTTACATGATACTTTTTGCTAAAAGGGCACAGAAATGCCGAGACAATTTCCCAAACTCTCCTTTTTCAAAACGTAGTTCTAAATTCATTATCCAAATAAATAAATAAATCTCTTGTTAGGAAAATAGAGAACAGAGATGAGTTGGATATCTGCTCTAATCGCACAACTGGCTCGCGTTACCACCGTGTGTTTTACTGCTTCCGTATATATCTTGTTGTTTTACAATAAAGTCGCTTTTCTTTTCTTTTGGAAAGTGTGGCGGGATTTTTTAAAATCTAATCGACAATCGTAAAGACATCGGGTAGGTGCAAGACTCCTTGAAAGCCGAAAGTTTTATTTAGATGCAACGAGTTTGCTTTCGAGGTTTCAATTTATTATGTCTTTTCACCGATCCTTTATCTGTGAGAAATTTCCTCAACACAGTGGTAATGAATCCAACATTCTTGTAAAAATGTGTAAACACCAACTAGAGCTCGATCTGGAAAAAAGCATTCTGCCGAGATCGAATGAGGAGTCCATTTCCAAGCAGGTATTTTCGTACCATTGATCACTTTTATACCACTGCTGTACTTTTGGTCAGGTAGTGTATTTCCATCTGTATATTTGTATATCACTACCACATGAACTTTCTCATCTCAGTGTATTTATTCCTTATTTTTATGGCTTCTGCCATTAGAACACAGGGTTTGTGTTCCACCCTAGTTCCGTCACAGATTGTGGTGCAGACATGTAAAGAAGATCACTTTTTATGCAGTTTGTAGCATTCCTAGAAAAGAATACAATACGTCATCTGAAACTCATTATTTTCTGAAAATTTGATATGTCAAATTATGTATGAACCTGTTTGAATGTACGTACAAAATCAAATTATTTAAATTTCATGTCTTGAAATTTCAAACATTATAAATTTAAATGTTATGATTGATATTCGAATTCTTTAAAATAATTTCACTTTATACTTATTATTTTTTGTATTATTATATTACATTAATAAATAATTAAGGTACCTAACAATCATTATAACTCCATTATTTTCAATCAATTAAAAATAAAAAAAACTCTAAAAAATCACCCGCATTACTTTTAGAAAGAATGAAAAGAAAAATAGTTGTACTTACTCTGGATTCCAAATGTTTCTTCCTGAGCAGTCGTGCTGCAAGAAGAGGGGGGGAAATCTCAAAAAATGGAATAGAGGATCGTGAATTAAGATAAGAATTAGATAAGAAAGATAAGAATTAAAATTAACGGGGAATTGCATCGAGATGTAAATAGTGTTATTAAAAAAGTAGTTTTTTTAGTCTCAAGGTAATACGACAATCCTTTTTGTAAATTGTTTGGTATGATATGAACAGCAATTCCCGTAGGCAAATTACTCATTAGGCGATGACTAAGCCTATTTTTGATAACTTTCTGTTTAAAACCTTTTATTTATTCTTTTCTTCCTTCTGATTTTGTGTGTGTGTGAAATCTCGAACATTCTCTAGAACATTTCTAATAATGTTTTGCACATCCATCAATTAGTAATTTGAGCTCTCAGTTCAATGCAAATATAAAAGCATTCTGTAAAATAATCTGAAATTGTATAATGATTTGTTTACATTTTTACATTTGACAGTAGCCAATCGATTGTAAATCATGAAAGCAATTTCTGCGCCTCGTACGTTAAAACAGATGATCTAATAGCAGTTTTTACTAATAATGTAATAGTGAAAAAAAAATCAGCGATTCGGTTTTCCCTTAAACATTCTCACATCCTATTCCTTAACTATTTACCTGGGAGCGTTGTTTGTTAAAAACAGGATTACAAAAAATATTCGAAGATAATGTATTAATAACGCTGTTATTATCCTCCCCCCATATAAAAATTATGAACCTAGGTCAAGGTCGGGAACGTTATACAGATTAGTATTTTGATTTTTATTTCTTAACTAGTTGCCTTTGGCGACAAGCTGATGCACCAATCTTAATGCCCTCTAAAATTTTCAATCAAGCATTTCCTGTAACTTGACTTTTAACAGCTTTTTCATCAAAATATTTCCAATCTATAAATTTTGATAGTCATGTAATTCACTCCTACAATTATGAAAGCTTTAAGCCATAATGTGCCATGTATCCCTTTAATTTTCTGTCAGCTTTCGTAAAATTTCAACTTTCAATTAGAGTGGAAATGGGATTGCAATTAATATAAAACAATTTTTTTATTCAAATTGAGAATTTTTTTTAAAAAAATATGAAAACTGAAAACAGAGTCGATCAACATTTAAATCCTATGTATACTACAGAATACTTTTAATAATTAATATAATATCTCTAGAATTATTAAACAAAATTTTTTTTTTCATTCACCATAAATGTTTTTAAAAGTGTTACTTTAAAAAGGATTTAAAGTCTTTTTTTTTTGTTCAAGTGGTGTTCTGTTCTATTTAGATTTCAGATAGACATCATTGCGCTCAGCTAGTTCACCAGGAGTAATGGAGTCTTTCAATTGTTTATAGACTTTGATCTTTTAATAGCTTCTTTTGTAAAATTTTCATATTCTCATAGCCACTTAATTTTTAAGCTTTATATTCTCATAGTCACTTAACTAATATTGTTATAGAAGCATTTTGATATTTTGTTCATTGTATCTCTCTAATTTTCTATCAGCTGCAAAAAAATACGAAATCCTTTTAGTTGAAACCAAGCATATTTTTTTAAAAAGGGCTACAGAAAGTCGAATCTTACATTGAAAAAATAATTTATACAATATTCCGAAGAATTATTCAATGAAAATTTCTTCGATTTATAATAACATACTTTCACAAAATGTAGTATTTTCTTTCAATCAATAAATACAATTTTGACGCAATTATGAAGCCTAAAATTTTACTCAGCTCTTCGATTCTATGAATCGCATTCAGTAAAATTATCTTCAATCGCCTGAGATCGAAGTGCAAAGCTGTGAATATCGTTATTTCGGGACAATCGACAAATTCATTATTTTAGACACTTTCGGAGAAAGTCAGGCTCTGAATGGCGTATTTGTTTAAGGCGGTAGATGAAAAGCTCAAAAGTAGTGCGGTTTTATAGAATATAGATAGTTAATTCTTCATAGCCCCATAAAATTGAGTTTAATGGAATGCGATTATTTTTATTTAAAACATATGAGTCAGTAAAAATATTTTGTTAAATGTAATTCAAATAAAAAATCGTCTTAAAAATTTAAAACTTGAGTAAACAAAATATTTATTTACTCAAGTTAATTAAAAATAATTATTTACCTCTTTTAGAGCAGATATATAAATATTATTAAAGATTCGCAAAATTATTGTTAGCCTTTGGTTAGAGTAAATATCCTGTTTATATTAAACTATATTTTCCTTAAATAAGATGGATTTATTGAATTAATAACATAGATATTGTAAAAAAATGAAAAGACTTTTTCTTGTATGCATTTTTCAAAAAAAAAAAAAATCCTTTATCACATTTATTTTATTTTAAGCAAACATACGCTGAAAATAACACTTTTCTTGCTTTAATTTGCCGTAGTGGTTAATTTATTTTTTTAAATTTGAGCTTTTATCAACATGATGGCAACACGTTGATAAATGCTAATTTTTTCAAATCAATGCGAAACGTGCTCGAGCAGGTTAAATTGTAATTTTATCTTAAGGGGAATAAATTAAAAATGTATATAATTAAATTAATTTTAAAAAAATCATTAAAAAGAGACCTAATTTATAGATTAAAACATTGGTATCGTTAAAAAGATAATTTTTTTGAATTATAAATTGATATAAAAAGCTTTTTTGCATATTAATATTTTTAAAAGTTATCGCAAAAAAAAATTGCCAAATTTTTTCTTAATTTTTAATCAACTGAAATTCCAACTAAAAATTTAAAAATAGTTCCAAGGTGCACATTTCCGACCTCCAAGGTACACATGTGTACATTTTGGTATTTGTCAGTCAATTGGTCTGCCTATACAGCTCCAAAACACACACATACATTCTATTTTATTATAACTATTAGCCGCTTTGGCGACTAGCCATCTCGTCAGTATGAACGCCCTATGAAATTTTATAATTAGATATTTTATGTAACTAGTCTCAAAATAGATTTCTGAGCAAAATGTTTTTAAGCTTCCCATTTTGATAGACATGCAACTCAATATACCATTATGTAAACATTTTCATTCATGCTTTAAATATTTTATGTAACTTGATCTCATAATAGGATTTTCAGTAAAATATTTTTAGGCTTCGAATTTTGATAATTATATAATTTATTCGTACTATTACATAGATATTAAACCTTCCTATTATTTGTATTTAGTACATCTCTGATTTTCGTTCAGCTCCCGTAAAATTTCAACTTTAAATTGATATTTTGTAATAAAAGAGGGATTTTTTTTGGTAAAAATGAAGTTTCCATTATATATTAAGATTTTTCTTTTGAATATGAGAAATCAATATAAGAAGATCAAAAATTTAATCCAGTAACAACTTAAAAAATAATTATTTATCGATGAAAGAATGAATGAAATCTCTTACCCCTTTAATTTTTTTTCTAACTTCCTGAAAAAAAAAGAAGAAAAAAAAAAGGTGAAATAGCAAAATATGCAAATTCTAAAATATGTGAGATACAAGCATAATATTTATTTGCTTAAATAAAATATATTCTCCAAAAAAGTGGCAACACCGTTTAACCTTTTAATTGTCAGAGATAAATGTGAAGTTTGACTTGCAAATCATTCAAAGTATAATCCATTAAAATTTGGCAAAATAATAATAAAAATAATAAAAACTTTGTTGAAATATTGTTTGATCTTCAGGAGCTGACAACTAAAACATTTCCATCTTTGAGGGGAAGCAGCTACTCTCCCAAATATATTTTCAAAATTCGAACAAGTCACATTGTAAAATGATTATATCTTGCTTATAAAACAATTTACAAATATGAAATATGGATAATTAATTCTAGACATTATTACACTAAATTAAAACTTATATCGAATAAGGTGTTCCTGGAATAATATATTTTATAAAAAAAATACCAGTAAAATATGATTAAAAAATGTTTTCTTTTCTTTAGGAACATCAAATAAAGATTTTATTAAATGGGAAATTTGAAATGTAATAAAAATATAAAAAGATACTATTTTCTTAGATATTTGGAATACCGCATCATTTTGTATTGTGCTTCATCAGTGATGAGCTTAAAAACTAATGTCCTTCAGACTTTTTAAAAAAATCTAATCATTTCATTTGAAAGAGACAACATGTACGGAAATTTAAAATAAAAATTTGCTGAGTATTAATGAAAGCAATGACATCAAACCACCGTTAATGATTATGTGTGGAAACAAGTGAAATCGTTATAAATATGGAAGAACAGTTTTTCGACTACATGAAATTAAATTAAAAAGAGATTCATCCTAAGTTTAAATTCAATTAGAAAGTGAAAACACCTCAAACACAGCTTAGGTACTTAGAAAAATAAACTTATTATTATATTTTATTCAAGAAAACGTGAGAGAATTACTTCAAATGTTTCCAGAAACAAGACATTTCCGCTACACCAACTCTTGTAAATTATTCTTCTAAAATGTGGGCTTATTCGTAAAGGAAAATTGAATTACTCATAATTTATGTTCGGCAACTTCTCCACAATTTGCCATTTAACATTCCTGGTGGTTTCATTCTGTATGTAAAACACTTCGAAAATCGGAGGCAGTGAGAACTGTAAAAGCGTCGGGTTATTCAATAGAAATGCACTGAAATTACGAACATGAGTTTTTTTCTACTCCTCTCTACGTTGTCAGTCCTCAGGCTAGAAACTAAGGATCTCTCACTCGAGTAAGTATTTATTGCTTTCTTTTATTGTGCGGGGCTACAAAGGTCAGATGTTTCTATATAGGATTACTGCATGGAACGAAAATTTCGCAGGATTGAACTTCGATTGACGAGTGATAATATCGATACAAGAGTAGTTGCCCATCATAAATGTAAACAGAGAGATTTTGCCTTAATTTCTGCAAGCATAAATATTTCCATTAGATGGTCCAAAGTACTTTATAAAGAATTAATTGATTGAAATTTTTAGAATTTACGAAAGATTAAAATTACCATTCAATTATTATTCTTTTAACCCTCTTAGGGTTCCACACGCATTTCGACGTAACTCCTGGCCTTCTTCCACATCGTTGTGCCTCCATTTCGACGTGTGGTTAGTTACGACTCAAATTAGGTTTGCAAGGATAGTTATGTAGATAGTGTTTGACGTATTCAACCTCTTTCTTTCCCGATACAGATTTGGTATTTTGATGGATTAAAGAGTAGTCTACATAATGAATTTTTACATTTTTTTTAAACTGCACCAGCTAATTTTGAGTGAGGAAAAAAGCTGCTGGCAGAGATTTAAAAAAAAGTATGGTTTAGTATCATAAAAATATTTAAACTAAGAAACGAAACGCATTGATTAAAAAACAACATTTTTAACTACATATGAATAGCAGTTTGTCACCCATCCGAGTTTCTAGTGATTCTATGCAAGTGAGTGTAAAGTACATTTTGAATAAAAACTCAATCCAATTGAACAACGTTCCAATAAACCATCTATTTGAAAGAAATATTTCTTGAAGCAAAATACAATCTCGTTTCAAGTCAACAGGAAGCCATTATGGTCTAAGCGAGTAAGAAAATCTCCTTTCTAGAGAATGGCCCCTCAACGCGAGACCCATGCGTAAAGAGTTCAGGGCGCCCGATTCCACGACATCTAAAAATGACCGCAAAGTGTCCGCTTTGGGGGAATTCATTTCTTCCATCTATCAAAAAATGTCAAATTCGCAGGGAAAAGGAAACATATCGAAATAAGTGGGAAATCTTTTTCCAGCAATTATTCGATCTACCTAATTATCCGTGCTTATCGAATTGAGTCGTTGCCGGCCACATGCCGAAATGCGAGAACGATTTTGAAGAAGGTCAGGGTTTACGTCGAAATACTGTAAAACCCTTAGAGAGTATATTCTAAATAAACTCCAAATAATGTATGGAGATCACCTTACTCTGAATAAATGTGTTGAGATAAAAAGAAATTTAAACTGCATAATAATAAAGGCTATACATTTAACATTTGAGCGAAAATTTAAATGGAAAACACAATCCAACTCTGCACATTAATGGAGCATAAATGGAATCTATTCTTTGATGAATAAAATAAACACACTGATATGGAAATAGAAAAATATAATAATTGCTTACTTCTTTGGAACTTAGAAATTTAGAAGCCTGAAAAGAAAATTAGAATTATAGTTTATCATTTTCTCAAATATTTTAAAGGAACAATAAACAAAGAAAGAAACAAAGTCAATCTAGTGCAATTTAGGAAAATAAAAAAAGAATAATATAAGAAGGAAATTAAATAAATTTAATTGATTTTAGGAAACATTTTTTTTATTTAAACTTGTTGAGTTATAATTTAAACTTTTAATCTTAAAATATTCAAACACTACAGTGTTTTGCAAAAAAAAAAAATAAAAAAAAAAAAAAAAATCTGTAACGGTTAGAAATTTTTCTAGTAGCCTTCATAAGCAGAAGAAGAAATTTGTTCACCCACAAAATGAAAACCACCATATCTCGTGATGTTTTGTAGTTAATGTAAATGGATATGCCATTCGACATCTGATAGTATGCTAAATTCCAAATGACGTCGAGCTTTGCTATGTCATAATGTTAATTTTCCACCCATTAGGCATCCACTAGATGCCTATCTTAATTTTGTACAGCGTACTTGATGATTGAATATGAAACGACTTCATTTCCGACATTAAAAGACTCTCCATTTCAAAATATTTTAGGTTTTTGAACCACTGAAATACATCTCTGATCTGTTAGCTAATTTCTGTCATCTGATAAAATGCTCCTCTTTTTCTACGAGATTATCTATCAAAATGGAATATTTAAACTATTTTAAAAACTTGTTATTAATATAAAATCATAAAAGTTTCACTGTTGTGCTATGTTATATTCATTGTTATGTTATATGTTAGAAAATTATTAATAACGAAATACTTACGACTGGTATTACCACTGTTATCTCTACTTCTTCTCGTTCGGTCGAATACGAAATAGAACTAAAAAAAAGGCAATAGTTTTTTTTTCAATCATTTCATTTTTAACAAAGAAATAGTTTTAGCAGCAATTCCTTTTTATATCTATATTTATTATTATTCTTATTATTTATAAAAGCATTGGTGTTCCACTCTAAGAAATCTTTGCATGTGTCTTTCGACAGAGATTTTTAAAATTAAATAACAGTAAAAACGAAAGAAAATGCTAAGTGACGTGAAATTTAAATCCTATTTCAAGAGATTCTCCCAACTAATGAATGTAAATAATTCCTGAATTTATTAATAAGCAGTAGGAAGTAATTCGATAGCAAATTCGCTGTTACTGGACTATTCAGAGAGCCTAATGAAGCTGAATTTTACAATTACATGCTACTATTTACGGCATATTTACAGATTCTTCGAAAGAGACAATTCCTTAGAGTTAGGGGGAAGTCGTAAAAGTACGATTATAAAGCATTATAAAAGTCACTAAAGAATAAACATAAATTGCCTATTACGAGAATGAGATAATAAAAACTGAAAATAAAAGTTGAAAAGCATTAAAAGATATTCTTGCAACTTTATCTGATGCGAGATTAATAAAAAAAGTAAAAAAAAATAAATACATAATTTTATACATAATACATAACAGCTCTTAATAATATATTAATAATGCCATCTATAAGTGAAGTCCCTACCTAAAACGATGAACACAAACGACATTTATTTTAATTACACCGATTATCTTACTTATTAGGGATTCATTAACTCAGAAACGAGCAATACCCTAAAAAATACTTCTTAAGAAAATTAAATCCAAATCCAAATTTTAAAAAAAGTAATTTTGCTTCTAAATAATCCAAACATTTTTATTAATAATTAACAACTGAACCGAAATTTAGAAAACTATTAATGAAACTTTATCCAATAAACAATTTTTACTTGAAAACCCAAACATTTTTTTTTAATTAGATGTTTTCCTCTGCGGCGGCAAAAGCAAAACTAAAAGTTAAAAACAGTGAGATAGAAGAGAAGTCACGACTGGATCTCACGTGCGATTTGAAATACAGAAATCTCAACTCACGCAGCACCATTTGCCAAGGGAGAAGACCTCATTTTTTTAACACTCTGATGCATCACAAAATTTGGTGCAGTCAGCGAAATGAGAGATTTTTCCCAGAGCTACTTGATGCACAGCCCATCCTGTTATCTCTTATTAGTTCCTTCATTGATTCTGCCCCTTATTCTACTTTCATCACTTCTCCCCTTTCTGTTGTCTTATTCTGAAAACAAGTAAATAAAACTAAAAACGAAAATAAAATTATTTAAAATAAGGAATGCTCAATTCCATAATTTGAAGGGATGTCCAAATATGAATTAGGACTTGACGGTACGGCAAACTTCAGAAATCTGTCAATCATGCATCTGATTCCACGTCATAATTACAACCAAAGCTTTATCTTAATTTAGCCCATAGTAACATTAATCTTAAAATATCCTGTTATTTCCTGATCCATTCCACTTGTTCTAGTTAATTAATTCAACAGAAGCTTTGTAAAATTGCTGAATCAGCTAAACGCCGGCCACTTTCCCACACTCCGAGTGTAGGGACAGAAATTGTCCAGCTTAACACATTCCATTAAAAGATCCCTATGATTCCCTTGCACGAGCTGTACATGTGATTGACATGCGTCAAAGATCCCTATTAAAATCAAAAGGTATATATTCAGAGGGATAAAAGTTTAATCAGCTTTTCGTCATTCCGTTTTGTGATGTTCTTTGTTGTACCTGTCTCTTTTTCTTGTACATAATGCTTGCTTCCTGTGGTGGAATAAAACTAACTTAAAAATTCAAGGTGTCTTCAAAACTGCCTTCTGCTTTTAACAAATAATAAGGTTGCTGCTGAATTCGGCCCACAAATTCAGAGAGGTGATAGCAGGCATCAAGAGGATTAGAAATTACCATACAACACAGGGTCCCAAATGACATTTAGTAGATGAAAATCGCAAAAATATAGAAAAGCCAAAAATTGTCGGAAACTATAAAAGATTAATAAAAAAATTAGCTTATAATGTTTGAAGCAGGATTTATTCTAAGAAAAAGCACATTCATAAAGATTATTTTTCATGCAGGTAACAATCCGATTTGATTATTTAGGTCCTAAATTACTGAAAATGAAAAAGTAGTTTATAACCTTCTCTGCAAAAAGATTAAAACCGGGAGAAAAATTAAATTTTGAAAATGCAAAAAATTTCTTACTCTTTCATTTGATATAAGTATGTAGCTAAGGCAAGTGAGGTTTTAAGATATATAAAAAAGTTTAAAAAAACAACTAAAAATTTAACTTGCAATTATAGATTTAGTAAAAAAGTAAAAAGTAAAAAAGATTTAGTAAAACTTCACGTTAAAAGTTAATATTTCATAATTATTTTGCTCCAATACCATGAAAGGTATTTTCTTGCATTTTACCCAAAGGCCATAATTTATTGTGGGTGGTGGGGTAACATTTTTTAGAGAGTTCCAGAGAACGTTTAAGGGAGGTTATCCATCTTGAGTAGGGAATTCCATCTTTTCTGTCCACAAAACTTCGAGACTAAAATCAAACGATTAAACCATAAACTTTATTTTCGACTCTGTCTATAGATAATAAATGTCAATTTATAAGTCATTCCCCCTTCCTTATATTGGACCTAGGTCATTTGATCAATGAAATGACTCCACAATGAATTCCATTTCGTTCAAACACATAAATTCGTCCAAATAAAGCAATTAGAAATACCCAGTGCAAGTGAATTTCAAGAATAGAACTTACTCGCAGGGTTGATTGTAGCTATCAGCAAGGGTCATGCATTCTTGCGTTGGATTACTAACTGAAAGTAAATTGATTTTAAAAAATTCAAGAAAAAATTTGATCAAAATTTGAAAAATAAATAAAGTGGACAAAGTAAGCAGAGTTTAGCAATGGCCATTTCTTACCGTTTGTACCCAACGAGGCTCCACAGATGCTGTCAGTGTGGGGATAGTCCACTTTAATGGGAACGCAGCCTAATTGCTCGTTGTATTTCTTCGCTCGGCATTCTTGAACAACCCCCTGTAGAAAACATTTCAAGAATTGCTTGGACAGCTTTTAAAAGTTAAAAACTGATATTCTATCCTAAAGTTGAAACCCTTTTTACTTCAATAAAAATTCGGTTAATAAACGCAAATTTTGAAACTTTTTCAATTCATTTTCATTCCACGTATTTATTCAAAAATTTTAAATAAGAATTAAGCAATTTCAATACTAGGTGTTTAAATAATTCAAAAAAAAAGATTTAAAAAATAATATCCTTAATAAAATATGCATATAGAAAGAGTAATGCAGTAAATAACATAATTAATTAGTGGAAATTTACATAGCAGAATAATAGAAATTTGTTGCTATCATAAATGTTTCTGTGTAACTGTTTAGTTTTTTTCTCAATAACACATTATACACTTAATTGGAGAAATCAAATTAAAAAAACGAAACGAATCATCGATAAATTTTGGCTACAAGTAATTTCAAGAAAGAAAGTACTCTACGTATACGCTGATGACTGGCCATTTGTGATTTTAAACATTTTGCTAAATATCTTGTAGAATACAATTGGAATTATTATAAAACTCGAGGCGAGTAAACAATATAGAAGACGTCATATATTTATATGAAGATTTTCCCCATGAAACACTGAAGTAGGAGGAAGTCATTAAGTTGAAGAAAAACTTGTACCTTTTGGATAATCTTGTAAAAGCTTCCAATCTTTACCACATGGTTAAAAGAGCCCTTGTTTTAAATTGTGCTCATTTCTGTGAGGATGGCACGGATACTTGTGTAAAAATTAAGGTTTTTATCAAACAATTCCAAATTTCATATTATAATTCAGTTTAGAATAATTCCTTATAATTCAAATTTTAATATAATTAAATCGATGAAATAAAGGAAATTTAATCTTAATCGGCAGATAAATCAATACAGTAACCAATACAGACTTCACAGGAAATTTGCGTTAAATGTAAATTTAAAAAAATTAAAATTAAAGTGACTGAATGATCTAAAAATATATTTCTGCAGATCAGTAGAAAGGGTATTCTAGAATAGAAATGGAATGCTAAAAAATAAGTGACATCATTCTGTTAATTTTTTTTAAATGAAAACTAAATATTGGTTCACGGAAAAGCACTTATATAATTTGTCTTTTATGAGCAGTGAAATCTTTGCGTTTAAAATTCAAAACAAATTTTTTCATTGTACATGTACTACCACGGCGTTTCTTTGAACAAGATCTTTGTATTCTTTCCCTATTCTTCATTTTGAAAAAATCAAATAGTTTAAAAATTACTTCACTTGCCAAAGTAGAAAATTCTCCCTAGTGATTATATTAGCACAAGAGTAAATAAAATATAGCCTAACTTTTCACAGTTATCTGCTTTGTGGCTGCTCAAAAAGTTTTTAAGTTACTAAAATAAAATACAACCAAACAATGATATCAATCACAGATGCTAAAAATTTTAATTCACCAATGAGTCTATGAATTTTAATCGAAATTTTGTATTTAAAATGTTTTTATTGCCCACAAATGAAAATTTTTATTTTTTCATACAGGAAATATAGAGAAAGCCTTTTAATCATCAAAAAATTCGCAACTCGAGGATTTGGTATATCTCCACGTTGTAGATCTCCAACCACCTGGAATTTCAAAAACACATTTTTGGAAATTTTTCTGTCTAGTGTGTGACAAAGAATATTCTAAAACTTCTTGAGTAGATGGATGAAATTTGGTATCCCTTCTTTTTTGATACCAAAGTTTGTCTGTTTGGCTGTTCAAATAGTGGTTAACCCGTTATCCACAAAGCGAATATATATCTCTCAATAAAATTCGGTACACAAATTTAACATCTGTAGTGTGGAATACCTACCAAATTTTGAACCAAATCCAATTACGGGTTGAATTCTGTCGGCCAGGGCCTGACTAAGGCAGGGGCATACAGGGCAGTTGCCCCTCGTCCCCACATAAGTTAGGGCCCCCAAATCGAATAGTAATTTTATTTTACATTTCCTTCTTTAATGAATGTTCTTTATGACTAAAGTAGTGAAGAAGAGGGGCCCCAAAGAAGCTGGTACCCCGGGACCCAAATAGGCTAAGTCGGGCCTTGCTGTCGGTCTGTACTTTCAGAAACAGAGAATAAATCAAAAACGCATTAACTTAAATACATGAAAATTGAAATGTGATTTTGCAATAATCAATGCAATTCTGTGACTACTTTTTATTTCATTCTACTGGTGAAAATGTGTTTAAAATACAAATTAGATTTTCGGATATTATTAACTGCATGCTAGAAATCAATCTCCAAACCGCTGGCCACTGATAACAATTTACAATGCTAAATTCATGTTAAAAGTTAATATTTCGTAAATGTCGTGCATGACGCTTCTTTGCCTTAACACAGTTATTTGTGGGGGTATCGAAGATAAAACCTTTATTAAAGAACATGTGTGAATACTTTGGGTTAACGCCCCCACTACTTTATCGATATAATGAAAACAATTACAACCCTAAGGAATTGGCTTGAAGTTTTTTTTCACTTCCAAACTTTTTCTGAAGTGTCGTGAGAATGATCTTATTTCTATTACCTATGGTTCTCCTACAATATTCGCTGTACCTAGAGAGTTTTCCCAAAAAGCCATTTCAGCAATCTTTATATCCTCTAATATCCCACGCGCAATCTGTTTATCTTTATATCCTCTAATATCCCACGCGTAATATCTGTTTGCGTTGTCCCACATTGCAAACAGATCACTGATAGTAGAACTTCTAACATTTTAACATTTCTTCATCTTTTTCTTCATCTTAGAAATTTTCTGTAGCGGTGTTAAACAGCGAAAAAATAATAACCTGACGAATAAAATAAGTAAATAATCCTTATTTTAAAGTTCGGAGCCAATTTCGCGAAAATAAAATTACTTTGGAAGTTAATACTCTCAAAATATTCTTTAAAAAGAGTTAAAACGTCCTCGGAAACTGAAAAAAGTCCTTGTTGAGCATTGTTATTATCTAAATCTTGAATATTTGAAATTCTCTGCTGTTTAAAACCTAGAATTTTGTATAAATAACATTCCTTCAAAACGTTTTAATACTTAAAATAATTAATGCCAATCATTTAATGTGACTATTATTTATTTTTGCTTTCCTCAATTGAAGCATGGCGTTAAGTGTACCCACTAATATTTGTGCTAACACAGCACCTTCTTTGAAAGGAATTGAAATATTTTTTTTCTTACTGATTTTTCTCTCTGTCTTTCCGTTGCTCGTTTCACTACTTTATGCCGTCTTTAAATATATCAAATTCTGAATTCTTAGCTGTGCATCTTGTTGTTGCTTTCTTAGTTATGGCGGTATGAAGAAGGAATTGTTCATCGGCTATTAGTACAAAAGATCAAGGACATGTAATGATGATAACATTGTTGATTTTCACGACTCTTATAATTAATTACGTACATTAAGAAAACTAATTGAATTTACCATAAATCCCTTTTCAAAACATTCTAGCATTCCCTGTCATAAAAGTGACATGTTAGACGCGTTTTACCCATTTAACTGAAACAAAAATTGAATACAGAATTAAATTTCTATACAAAAAAAAAAAACATTCCAAATTTGGTATTTTTATTTAAGTCATTGCATTTTTGATTTTCGCTTTTACATGATCTCGAAAGGACATACCGAGAGGTGGTTAACCCCTTGTTGTATTTGTTCAAAATTTGATAAGCATATCTATGCTATACATATTAATTCTGTAAGGCGAATGTTATCCATCTAGTTTTCCTCTTTTTGTATTATCATGTTAGCTTATATTCGAACATACAGATTTTCTGAGAATGGATTTTGCTCAAAATTCGATAGAATTCTACAAATTTGGCGTAAAGATCGCCAAATTTCATACTTCTAGCTCAAAACATTTTAAAGTTATCCTCGTCAAAGACAGACAGACAGGTGACATAATTTCGAACTCAAAGAGTTCTAAAAAGTGGAGATTCGTTAAAGCCTCAAGTTCGAATTTTCGGAAAATTAAAATACTTTCCCTACATTTTGTATTTAAGAATGTAAAAATAGTACAGCACCTAACGAAGGCATCCTGACTCTGAGCTTTGATAGCCGCACATTGACTACATCATTGCTTGTTTGTAAACTAAATACTTGTTACAAGTCATTGAAGTCATTACTATAATACAAGTCATTGAAGCTAAGATGAGGTCAACTCAGTTTGTGAATGCATTGTTTTAGAAAATTACAGTTAACGCGGTGACATTTTTTCTGAGATCAGAATCTAAAGAAATTGACCGTTTGAGAGACAGGACCCTTCCCTCCATTTTCCTTCCAAATCTTTAAGTAATCCGTGCAGTTAGTTTGATATGGACTCGGCAATAAATGCGTTTCTTCCTGAAAAAAGATGAAAAAAGTTATAAAGCGTGGTTTTTTTTAATTACAGAATAATTTGTACACAGTTTAAGCGGTAGAAAAGAGTTCCAGATGAAAGTTCATTGTCATATTAAACGGAGTTTCAATTTAGCCAGTTACTGAACATTGTGGTAATTAGCGAAAAAATAATTTAACAAGATAAGTGATGATCACAATAACGCAATTTTCATTTTTATAAGTCATCATTATTATTACAAAAAACATTGTTTTATTTACTTTATAAAAGTACAGAATACAAATATTAATACAGCTTAAATTCAGGGAGATTAATATGTGACGGAGATTATGTTAATTATTTAATTTATTGTACAAGGTAAACAAAAAAGTTCTTGCCAAAAAAGTTCTTGCAAAGCAACTTGCCAAGTTGTCGCGTTTCCATTGAAAGAAGTTAGAATAAGGATGCAAATTCGTGTATGACGTGATTGAGAAATCGTCAGTCGAGAGTAGGAATATGAGTTGTTATAAAAGCAGGTCCACTGCTCACATTCATCAATCGGAATTCGTGCAATAGCGAAGCAAATTGAAAGTATTGAAGGAGCTCGTTCAGGGTTGTTTACTTTACGACTTCAAAGTGGGCTTATCAGTCGCTGAATTAACTCGCCGAATATGTCAAGCGTTTAGGGATAGTGCTGTAAATGAACGTACGGCAAGGCATTGGTTTCAAAAATTCAGGCAGGGAGATTTGTCTCTCTGTTATAAAGATCGAACTGAATGACAACAGGCCTTGGATAATGAAGCCCTGCAGACGGCCATTGAGGAGGACAGAAGTCAAACGTGTGGTGAACTTGCCAGATAATTCAACACTTCCAGTGAGACGGTTAGACTTCATCTGTACCGGTTTGGTAAGACGTATAGGCTGAGCAAGTGAATTCCTCATACGCTGTTGGTTCACAAAGAGTTGCTACCAACGAACCAAATGGTCACTGCGAACCTGATTCTCAGCAATTGGAACGTGTAGAACAGGCGTAACATCAGAAGGAGACAGCACTGGTTAATCGAAAAAGTGTACTGTTATTGCATGATAACGCGAGGCTGCATGTCGCACTGGTGGCCAGGGATACGATACAGTGACTTGGTTGGGAGACTTTGAATCAGCCTCCTTATTCACCTGACCTTGCAAAATAAGATTACCACCTCTTCCATACCCTATACAATCATTTTCGTGATAATTTCTTTACAAATGAAGCAGACGTGCGCCAAACTCTCACGGACTTCTTTGCGTCCCACACCCCGCGAGTTTTACCGCAAGGGGTTGAACAACTGGAGACACGTAGGCAGAAAGTGCTGAATGCCAATGGTGATAACTTCGAGGACTGACAGTAGGTTTGTATGTCATTTTCTGTTGGGTCATTAAAAATTTCCTGAACTTTTTTGTTTACCTTGTAGTATCTGATTTCAGAATTCTGTCAAAATTATTCATATTGCTGAATTTATTTTTAATGCGTAATTTGTATTTTTTGAAGGACAAAATGTCACAGCTAAAATATATTTTATATTAGTTTGTAATTTTCTGTTCTGTTTTTAGAGCTATCTGAAATATCAGCAGTATTTCTTAAATCAGTGAATAAAAGGGTATTAAGTCCTTCAAATACATAAAATCAAAAGAAAACACGGAAGAGATTCGCATTAAAAAAGAAAAGAAGCCTTAATGTATTATGTAAAAAAGAAAAGAGTTGCATAAGGAAGAGTCAAATCCATATTATTTTGTATTCGACGTTTCCAGAAAAATAAACTATATTTCTTAGATTTTTGAATATAGGTACATTGAGCAGAAAATTGAGAAAAATTATTTATTTTACTAAAAAGAGAGAAAATAAGGAAAAGGTAGAAACCATATTCTTACGGGGCAGTATTCATTATCCTTAAAATATCAGAATTCTCAGAAGCATACTCATGTCCATAAATTAAGCATAATTCAGAGTCACACGGAAATCGGACTCTAAAATATATCACACGTAAAATCCCTACACACATCTTCAAAAATTATATGCAAATTGCAGGAAGCCACCAGATGACAACGATAGTACGTCACAATAACAAGAATGAAAGAGAGTGATGTGTAAGGAATACACTCCAAAAAGTAAAAAGGTTCACGAGCGCTTTATAAGCCTTTCAGCGCAATAGTCGCATAGTTATGACAAAGGAGACATTTGGATGATTTTTTACGAGGTAGAAGTATTGGCTGCCTGGAATGTGAACGTGCCCTGCAGGAAGTATCCGAGGAATTGCCCAAAGTGTCATCTCCAGACTTTGGCAATGATTCCAAGATGATGGTAATATGAGTAGACGTTACAGCATAGGTCACACCCGAGTTACAACATCGAATGAGAACTGTTTTTTGGCAGTTCCTACCAAAAGAAATAGACGGAGCACAATATCAGACCATTTCACCTGCTTTCTTCTGCCACTGGTGCGAAGGCAGGCCATGTGCAGACGCTTAGGGCATATTGGTCTATATTCTCGTAGGCTTGTCAGGTGTGTTCCCCTTACTGCAACACACTGTCGCCTGCGGTTAAGATGGTGTAGAGAGCATGCAATGTAAACACCACAACAGTGGGATTGTGTAATGTTTTCCGAAGAGTCCAGGTATAGCCTGCCGTTTGATTCTCTCCGGACTTTCATATGGAGAGCGTCAGATACCAGTTAAAACCAAGAGATCTTCATTTAACGACACCGTTACGGTGTGCGGGTTTGCTCATTTGGGGTGGAATTAATTTGGCTTCCAGAACTGACCTGCATGTTCAAATTAGAATCGTAACAGGCCAAACCTATCAGGACATCATTCTGGAACAACGTGTACGATTCTTTATGGATGACAACTCCCATCCTCATCGTGCAAACATCGTAAACGAATACCTTCGGTTGGTAGATATCCCCCGTATGGATTGAACAGCATTCTCTCCGCACTTTAATGCATATGTGAGATTTGCTTGGTCGATGAGTTGTAACCCGTACATGTCTATCAGAACTTCGGGGAGTATTTCTTGATGAGTGGTGTAATATTCTTGAGGATCAGATTAATAATTTGATCCTCAGCATGTTTAAGTGTTTTACGAACTGTATTGCATCGTCTAAAAGACATACTATGCATTAACTATTATACTAACCATGTGATATTTTTTTTGCAATTTGCTGTATTTAGAAATTTTTTTTTTAATTTTTTTAATGATATCAAACACACAGCTTTTTTTTGTTCTTTCCCTTCTGTTTAAATAGGCTTTAACAATAAGTCACGTTTGTTTTGCCTCTAACTCTTTCTTTTCCTAGACTTGTATTATCCTAAATTTATGGACATGAGCATAATTCAAAATTATTGAACTTTCGTGCTCCATAAATGAAAATTCACATGCAAAGTAAGTTTCCGGTAAATATGGTTACAAACTACTGATCTGTTTTGATTAAGATACGAAACGAAATTCTCTCTTTTTTCAACGGGCTGTCTATCAAACACAACAGCAGGTAATCTTCACCATCAGTAAGCGCAATTCGTAGGCTTTTCCGCCTTGATAGTTGTTTCCTATGGTATAAGGACTGGGCAGGAAGTACGGGGTGTGGACAGCGATTTGTACAGATGGGCTAGTTGGAATGTTGCGCTTGGGGATGTACCCTGTCACGTTTTCTAGTGTGATTGGCTCGTCCCGGCCAGAAGCATTCACATTGAACTCGAGGATCATTTCTGAAATAGAGTAAATATTGACATGATAAGTCAGACATTCTGCCTGTAAATTGTGTCATATAATATGTATTGTTAAACATCACGTAAAACGTTTTACAGGGCAAATAGCTGGACCGTAAGATACCAAATTTGACAAATATTGAGGTAAGCCATGCTTGTCAAATTTGTAATCAAATTTATTTTGAGCCGACGCGAATTGTGATGGGAATCTAACCAGACAGGATGCTATTTTGAATGTATTCCATAAAAAAGCGAAATCTATGATTTAGAGATGCTCAGCGCATTGAAATTTATTTCTAAAAAATAATGCTTAATTACTAGTATTGAAACATTAAGAGTATTCCTGTTTTTTGTAAGTAATTTAATTATCTAATTACATCCATTTTGCTAAAAAAGACTTAAGAAAATGATATTTTTCTTATTACCTTTTCTGATATGTTTACTAACACGTCGTTTAAAACATTAACTATAAAAATGATTTATCAAACCAATTGTACATGATACCAAACTTCTTTCTCTTCCTATAATATTATTGTAATCCATTCCAATTACAATAGAATTTTTGGCGAGGTACTAACAATCCTAATAACTCTCACAAATTGCGTTAATGAAAATTATGTGTTTAATTAATTGGTTACCTTTTGGTAGTAAAATTATTACAATGTTTTTATGTTCATTCATAACGTATCCTCAAACTCATAGGCAAAGAAATCTCCAATATTATCCATTGCTATTGAATTCTTTGGTTTTCTGATCTCTGCAATAATAATAGAAAAAGAATTCGCTTAGTTGTTAGATTGAGAAATATTTGGGGAAAATACAAGAATGAATAAATGGAAATTTTAGAAAAACTTCTCCGGATTTTTGATTTTGAATGACTAACTCCACAATCAATTGCTTCTATATAGTCCTTATGAAATTTTCAACTCTTACCAACACCTACTAATAGTGTTTATAACGAAAAAAAATCATTTACATTTTTTAAACAGTGTTTATGTTTTAAACATCATAGAAATAATTTTCAATATGAAACGAGCATTTTAACTTTATAACTTTACTAAACATTTGAATAAAGAAACTTCAGTCATTGAGACGTTTTCAGGCTTCATTTATAGTAATTATTTATTTCAACGCCTTATATCTTATTTGACATTTATTATCCGTTTTAAATCTCAATTTAGAATCAAGTATAATTTGAAATAAAGGGGCCAAGGCACAAGTATTTATCTTAGTTTTCAAGTGTCTGTTTGTCCAAAAGAGTAAGAGGACTCTCTCAGTCCCGAGTGTGAGAAGGAATACGGGACGTAACTTTTATGGTAAGGGATGCCTATGGACTTGAAAATGACTCGCATTTCAGTCGTGTTCTTCAGATCTTCTATCTGGTGTATCTTTATGCTTTCGTGAAGATCATCATTTCATTAATGATGATGCTAAGGCAAGATGGGAGTAATTCTTTAATGTTTACACCAGAAAAGTGAGACTTCAAACAACTTACTTGCGCCCTTCTGGATCTGTTCTCTTTTCTTGTTTGGCGAACCCCACAGCGAGTACAGAGTGTAACAGTAACTTGGTAATTCGTCCTTCGTATAAAAAGATCCCATAACATAATCCATACTGCAACAGCAAATAGAAAAGCAGAAATAAGTGTTCGTGTATTATAATTAATTAGTTTAACTAGGGTTTACATTTAAAATAGTTTTTGAAGAACTTAGAAGGAACGAATCAAATACTTTTTACAAGAAATGAATTGTTAAATACATAAAAAGAGAAAATGCTTTTTAAAATCTAAAATTTGAAATTTCAAGTTATTCTTTCTAAAATTTGAATTCCAAGTCTTCTTAAAAGAATCAGATCTTAGGATGATTTAAAAAAAACTTTTAGCTAACGGTTTTGCTTCAATATGAATCGTTGCAATCCTTCATTTCCCATCTATCCTTGAGCAGATACCGTCTACTATCTGCAAGTAAATTGATCAGTTACAAGGATCGTAATTAATTCTTTTAAGCAAGCTGCACAGTGGATCTCGAGTTTTGCACTCAACACGTTTCATATCAACATAAAATGATATTATTTCGAAACCTTTCATGCTTTTTCTGGAAATATGCTTTCCAAAACTGAGGAAAAGTATATTTTGATGGTAGTTAGAATTTTAAGTTTCAAAATTGTTAATAGGCATTATGTAGAGTATAACAATACCATAGTGACGGCTGACTTTAGATTTCAGCTGAACGCGTGCATCTAATGAGAGCAAAATAAAATACGAAAATGCGAGGATTATAAGATTGTGTCAAACAGTCATATGATGATGTTCTTATTATGATTGTCTAGAACAATAATCTCACTATGATTACTGTCCATATTTTGTGTAGGAAAATAATAGATTATCTTGTGTAGAAAAAAAATCTTAATAATTAATGTAGTAATGATTTTGTAGAGTTAGAGCGTGTTTTTTTATTTCTCATTGTTAACATAATTTAATTATATGTTTAAAAGAAGCCAAATTGGATAAATTTCGCTTCATACTCCACCCGTAACTCATCAAAACACATTCATTTGATATAAATTTCTTACATCACACCATTTAACTTGTCAGGTCCTAACTGTCATTGGTGACGGTTTTGATTGTTTATAGTAATAAAAATTACCAATTAGCTTATTTCTAATCGCAAATGCTATTAGTTGCTCATCTATTAAATTCGAAACTGTATTTTCTTACCTGTTCTTTTTTAAACTAAAGAATCCTTCACTACCAAGGAGCATGAATATCAGCCGAAAAGATTAGAATAATAGCAAAGAACGATTCCATAAATGTAATAGAAAGGAGTTATTTCTAATATAACATACTTGCAGGATTTCCTTTCGCCCAAATATTCAATAGTGCAGTTCATATAATCTTCCATTTTCATACGCAGTTTGGTGTGCATCTTGTATTCTAGATGATGAATTTCTTTCAAAAATTTATTATATGTAATACCCTGAAAACAAATAGTACAGTTATTGTTAAAATAATCGGTATTGTCGAAAAACACTACTCAAAAATTTACCTTACATGGAAAATAACTTTGCTTTGTAATCGAGAGAATTTATAATCTGTTTTTGTTAGTGCTCACCAATTTTAATAGCTTCTCTTTCAATGAATTTTCGGTAGCGTTCAGCTTGTTTTGAATGAATTTTAAATATAAATCTATCAAGTATAAAACTAAAATAAATGTTAGAAAGTTATGTGTATTTTTGTTTCAATTGATACTTTCTAATGTTTTGCTTCTAATATATTTTTTAATTTTTTCTTCATGTTTTGAATCTTTTTTGAACAATTTCATATTTTTTTAAAAAGGCTTTTAACATTATTGAACGAAATCAATTTTCTTTATAATAAAGTATGTCAATAGAATTTTCTTGTAAATATATCTCACGTTTGTGATTGAAAGTTTTCTTCCTCCAATATTCACTGGATTCCTTCCTTAATTCTTTGAGCTATTTGTCCTTAAGATTTGAAAATGAGCATTTTGTTTATGATAACGACACTTCCTTTAGAATGCAACACTAGTTCAAACCCTTTACCTTGTTTATTTGAGTAGACAACTGATTTATTTGTTGTCGGTCAAGACTAACGTTTTTCTTACTTCATATCATTCTTGAAGAGTTGTAGAAAACTTGCTTTTGTCAATTTCTAGTAATTTTATGGAAGGTTGCCAAATAAAATAAGAAAAAGTTACGTTTCCTTTTAAGTTTTTGGTTATTAAAGATTTACACTGAGCCTTTCAGCTGAACTATTTTGGTTTTCAATAACTGCCAATGGAATATTTGTTAAACTGAGGCTGGTAACTAATGGTTGTGAGGGAGCTTGTATTTTAAAGGGATTGTTATAGTCTGGTTGTCCCTTTTTCGATTTACCAATGTCTGTTTCGATTAATTACCAGCGGAATGTTTACCTATTGACCTTTTGGATAGAGAAAATAACTATTAAAGTATAAAATTTTGATATTTTATATCGCAAATTCAAAAAGTAATCATTGAAAAATTAACTACATCCTAATTAAAAGGCAGATGTATTTTTTGATCATATTATTCCCCTCATCCTCCCCTCATCTCAGCCCTGGAAGTTAATCTTGCAACCTACTTTCCTCCGATTTCTTGCTAATATTTCGGTTTTCTTTTTCTTCTTTTATCTGTTGCAATGAGTGGTAAAGCAGACAGAGAACTGCAAGAAACGTAACTGTGTTTCTGAAACAAACTATTTACATGAATGATTAAAAACTATAAATTGGTATAAATATGCAAGAAGGACCCAAAAATGAAATGGTGCTCTTTAAATAATTTCACTCGGACATACAAACACGCTTACACAAAAAAAGATGTCTTAAGGAAAGAAAAAATCCAAATCCAATATTTACTGTGAAGTCCTTCGGAATTTTGTTGTTCACGCACGTATCTTGATGCTCCTGACACACGTAGGCCGTGCTGAATTTCAGTAGGCGGCCGACCAGGCACACGGAAACTCCGAATTCAGTGCATAAAGCAGTGAAGTTGTATCTGGAAAGGAAAAACATCGATGAACCGTGCGACTTATAAATAAACTGAATTTAAAACTCTAACGTTATATTAGTTTCAATCGGTAGTTAAGTCGGTAGCGCAGCTAAACTAACATCGATTCATTTCTCATTCAACGAAGCAGTGTTTCAATAAGCAAAAGTATCTAACTGAGAACTCCATTTTAATTCTTTCCTCTGAAATCTTTAAGGGCAGGTGCAATTCCATTTTGTCGCTAAGGATAAACTTCTCTCACTTCTTATTATTTGAATGAGAATGAAGGAGCAATGGTAAAATATAAGCCGGAGGTAAAGTATCGGATAGCTACAGGCCCTTCAGTGTTTTTGATTCTCCAGCCCATCTTATCTGACTCGTGCTTCATTTCATCAGCTTAATCTTTGCTATCTAATGCCTCGAAGGTTTTGGTGAATACCAGTCACCGTTTACCTCAAATAAATGTAGTGATATAATGGAGGTCCTCCAATAGTGATTGCTCGAAGAAATCGAATTTCCAGCGGCATGAATTGAGAAGTTTTCCTTAATTGGTCAGTCTTTGACACAAGCAACACATTTCAAAAGAATTATTAATAATAACATAGCGTGCAACATAAAAATAAGAATAGACGAGTGAATCTAAATATACAAAACTGAGATCATATTTTGAATAACTTTCCTTTTTAATTTATAGTTTGTGTTAAATTTATAACTGTGATTAATGAAAAGAAATTTGAATCTTGTTAGTCACGGAAGTTATTGTCCAGATTCTACGAATAAATCCAATGACAGCATGGAGCATGTCCATCGATCTGCATTCACTCCTTCAATGAAATTTCAGATTACAGTTGGTAATGAGTACTCTTGGAAAAAAATATATTCAATAGATTTTGTGATCCTGACTTATCACAACGGATGAACTGCTTTAAGATAATTTCATTTGCACGCTCTACCTCAATGAACGATATTCTATACATGCCCCTTTTTTATTAATTATAATATTAGTTATATTTTATCTCTCTTTAAATCATACGTTTAATAGGATTTTATAAATTATAACGGGGTAAAATTAACAATATGCCTTTAATCATTCATACTGCATGATATACCATACTAATGAAATTACTTCATTTTTTCAAGGCAAATAGAAATTTAACTGCTAACTTGACGCAATTATAATAAAAGCAAAGTAATAAGGAAGGTTTTTGAGTCAGTAAATTCCATATCATTTAAAACTATTGAAATTCCATCAAGATCATTCTTCTCACGTTCCAATAATTAAATCAGATCTTAATGACGAAGTATTATAGATTAGGTTCAAAATCTTTATTTGACAAAAATCCTGAAAACAATCGTTTTGCTTTATTATTTCATTTAATTTTAATCGAACAAATGTTTATTAGTAGCCCCAAAAACTAATGGTCCTTTACACACACACACACACACACACACACACACACACACACACACACA
>JAOUZG010015456.1:2345515-2367957 GCA_026289955.1 Argiope argentata | reverse complement strand
TTTACTTTCAAAGCAAACAAAATTACTCATATCAAAATAAATAATTCATTATTATTCCTACTTCCTTTTGAACGACGAAAATCCCCGGAATTCCGGGGTTTTCCCGGAGCACAAACACCCCTGATATTGGACAAACAACGTGACACGTAATATATATATTATTTTTTATTCAAAGAATTCAGATAAACTTCTATTTTAGTTGTTAATCAAAGTGGCTGCATTGCGATGATAAATTAAAAAACACTCAATTATATGATTTAAGTTAAAACTAAATATACAATCTACTGAGGCCATAGCAGACCAATGGAGTATAAAGGATTAATATATGTACCTCGATGCTAAAAAGCTTTCGGAGTATAATTAAAAGTAAAGTTTAGAAAAGGTAATACCGTTCTGTTCCTATAAAATGATCGCTTAACCCGTACCCTTCTTTTTTTTTTCACTGGAGTTTTTTTCACTGTTGAGATTTTTAGCTCCTACTGTAAATCAGAATTCAACATGTCTTCTATTAGCTGCTGTAATCTGTTCCTTTCAGATATAATCTAAATAACGCAAGGAACTTTCAATATTTTAATAATCTTAGGTTGTTGGAACGGTCAGTATTGCCACCTTTTAGCTATCTTTAGCGTTCTAGATTCTGAAGCTCAAGTCCCAATGAAGTATAGAAATATTTGCTCTTACGACCCAAGGGACGCACGTGTATCAGTATTTATCAAGAAAACTTTATGATTTAAATTTTCAATGCAGTGGTCTCCCCAAAATTTTTCCGCATATTCTCAAATAAAGGTATTTTTACCATCGTATATGATAGCCGTGCATGCCTTGATTTTTATTTTGCAGATGCGTGGCCGAAAAAAAAAAAGAAACTTTTAAAATGCAATTCAATTTATTTTACATGGGCGGTATAATTTGTATTCGGGGAAGACCGATGATAAAGAGTAGCGCCTGTTTACATTGCGACACAAGAACAAAAGGAATAGAACCAAGCGAATCTCTGATAATTTTATTAACATATTTTGATAGGGATTTCTTCGAAAAGTGTCGTCTGAGCAAAGATAATCTTAGATATCTTTGAAAACATGTCATAAGCTGCAGAATTTTTTATCCTTTCGCTTGGGATGTGAAATTTCACGACCCGGCGATTTTTTAAAGAATGTATTGTAAATAAATAATTACGTAAAAAAGGTAGAATTTAGATCAGGAAATAAGAGAAAATTTTAGAATAAAGTAACAAGGATTAAATTAAAATGTAAACTAGCCAATCTATTTTATTGCAATTCTCCCCTCTACCATAACCGCAAGATGTGGAAGTGTGTTGGCGCCTTTGACACATAACTCTACCTTAAACGGTATCCAAATAAGAGGTTAATATTTAATTGTGTATTAATAGTGATATCCAAGCATAACTTAAGTATCTACCAAAATTATTATATCTATCTTCTATCTATCTATCTATCTATCTATATATATATACACACACACACAAGAAAGTTGCATTTTATTAAATTTAGTTTAAAAGAAAGTAGCATAATTAAGTTAAAAGATAATATTAAAATACAACTCATATAGCAGAGATACTGAAATGAAAATTGATTCAGTAAATACAAATTGAATGGTTCCGTCTTCTAATAATAACAATAATAATAAAAATTCTATTACTCATTTTTTTAAATAATTCGCTAGTTTAAAAAATATAATTTTTTTAAAAAATATATCACTTTGATTGTATAAAATAAACATTTAAAAAAATCAGCTTTGCACGCGTTAAGTATAAATTCTAAATTTCTACATAATTATTTCGTTATTTCAAAGTAAATGACGAAACTTGATATTTACGCATTAAAAATGTTACGATTCTTGGAAACAAATAGTCAGTAATTTATTTATAATTTGGCATACACATATAGAAATACAAAATAATGATATTCAACAGATTTGAATAAAAGGAATTATACATTTAAAGTTCATTCAAATTCAGTGTCATTAAAAAATTCTCATAAAATTTAAACCGTTTGTAAGTTAATTTTTTTTTGTATATTTAACCCCCCTCCCCCTATACGGCAGTTTAACTCGCCATGTTTATTTTAAGGAAAAATTTTTAATGAACAAAGCAATCAAATATATGTTTTCGATCATTCTTAATTAAACAGTACATATAACACATAATATTTAAATACTAATTTCGATTTAAAATGTTAAATATACAGAATTGCTTACAATAAAAAAAGTTGTTTCTGTAAATACAACCTATAAAAATACAAACGCAAAATACATACAGAGTTAGAGAAAAAGGTATAGAATGAGGGAATCGAATCATTATCAGATACCATTCTAAATAAAATTTTTTGAACGAATGATGAAATACAATCAATTTTAGAAAATTTCAAGAATTAAAATTACTGCACCAGACATTTCAATTAAATCTCTTTTTTAATTTGTTTTCGAGGTAATGACTGACATTCTCCTTAATTTAATACAAAAATGGTAGAAATACCTTTACTTTTTTGTACACAATGAGTTGTAATTGTTAGAAAAAATTCGAAATTTTTATGATTCTCTAAGCTTTAAATCTCCCTGTCTGAAAAACACATGTTTAACATTTTGTCTGTCAATGAATAAATATAATAAATTTTAAGCTGGGCTAATGAAATTTGGTATACATAATTATGAACTTCAGTTGTAGATATCTATCAAATTTTGAATGGAATCACTTTATAGAAAGTTTGATTGTTCGAGAGCAAGAAACTCAATAACAGTGAAAGGTTAAGTTGATAAAATTTGATACACAAGTTTAGAGTCTAAAACACAAATACTTTCAAATTTCGAATCAAATTCGTCAAACGACTGCCCAACCGTTTTTTTTTTTTGTAACAACTTGTACTTTTGCATGCATGTAAATGTAATGACTTAATATCAATGAAATTCAGTATGTTATATGTAGTACTATACAACTGCAATTTTGTGTTAAATGTTGGCATCAATAGCTGTCAGAAAGGTGTCCAAAATATTAGAAAAAATGCTAGATACATGCACAAGATCTAAATTTCATAACAATCAAAGCTTTGTAGATATTCACAGCCTTGCCAGAAGTCCACACAATTTCACATAGAGGTAGGGAATAAAACTTTTATTGGAAAGTATACGAGAAAGTTTTGGGGAGATCGCTCACACTGGTTTATTGAGGTAAAGAGATTGAACTTTGGTAGAAAAGAGAAGGTGGGGATATTCCTTTCTCATGGAAATATTAATGGCTTAACGATTTTGATTTGGTGTTGTATGTTTTTCTTTGAAGAGAAATGTCGTGTGAGAATTTAAGTAGCAAAAATCATGCTAATGAACAATGTAGTGCAGATGTTGCTAGGAAAACTAATTATAATAATATTAAAAAAAGAAAGAGTAGCCTTACCAGTGTGCAAGAAAGGGAAAAAATAATGTAAAATGAATAGCAGACCGAAAATAGTTCATTAATATTTTCTTATCTGTTTTTTCTTTAATTTTCAAATTACTACGGTAAATAATATTCTAATTAAAAATCTTCAAAATTAAGATTTTTTAAGTCTGAAATTGAACATTTAAAAATGTTTTGGTATTGAATTCCATTGCACTGGAACATTGCATAATATTGTTTAAAGTATGTTGAATATTTTACTATAACTGTACAGTGAAATGTTTTTAAAATGAATGCATTCCTTAAATGTAACATTTTTTTCAACAAGAGCTTCTTTTGAAAAAGAATGGAATGATTTTTTCTGTAGGTCTTTTGAATTATACATAAAGGATTTTAATACGTTTCCATTTTACAGGGATGTTACAAAGTGTTTGATAATTATTCCAAAATTGTCAATGCAAGTTACATAGGTACAATTATTGGCTCTATTATAACACAGGTATGTATTCAGTGAATATAAAAATAAATAAATCTATATAAATGTGATGAATGTAGTTTTATTCACACATGTACAAGTTCAAAACAGCTGCAAATGCATTTTGGACTTTCAAAGAAGTTAGTTTTTTGTAAACTGTGGTCACCCTTTCAGATCAATCCTAAATTTCATACCTCATATGAATTACCATAGAAACTGATAAACAATCAATAAATTTCAACCTTTTGCATATTATAATGTATGAGGCACAAAAATAACATTTTACAATTTATTGAGAATGGATAATATCAAAATATTTGTATTTCTCAGTATGAAATGAATAAAAGCATATGGAAATAATTTGTGCTTATGAAAGGAATAGCAACATTTAACTTAAGGAACATTAAATACTTTCACATACAAAATTTCATTTAGATCCATGTTCATTCAACAAAATAGTAGAGAATTACTGAACTGCAAGTCATTATGAAAAGGAGGAAGCAAAGTATTTTTTTTCTTTTAACTTACTACTAAAACAATATGATTTGCCTGCTAATAAGAAATCTGACAAAATAATTTTTAACCAAATATCACATATGAATTATTCAAATTTAGAATTTGAAATGGATTTAAATCCATCATAATGAAATTTTCTTTTTTGGATTCAATAGTACAATGCAAAAGTTAACTAAAATAAACCATGAATTACGAGATATTCTCTCTTGAGTAATTGATATTTCCAGTTTTAAAGGCTTTTGTGGAAAATGTTAAAAAATTGTTTTGCATTAAATACATTAAAAAAAAAATTCAGTAAAGAAATAGCTTTATTCTTTTCAGCAAGATGTTATATTTTTAATTACTATGTTGTTATACTTTCTATTCTAACTATCAATATGTTATTTAAATAATATTTAGAATATTAATTCTTAAATTAAACCTAATAATTTTGAAATAAACACTGTCCATTGTGCCCCATTAGGAAGCAATGGGGGTCATCTACATTGCTTCCTAAATTCCTTTCCCCCTTATTGATTAACGAAGCAAAGAGGGGCACCCCCTTTGCTTTTTTAATCAATAAATAAAGAATTGGCTGATTATATAAAATATTAGTGACTTAAAGAAATGACAATTTTCAAATATTGATTAATAATTTAATTAATCTATTTAAATTTTTTAAAACCATATTGAATTGCTATTAGTACATTCTTAGTACTTTTAAATAAATTTAAAGATTTGCAATGAAAAGTAAAATGATTATGAAATGAAAGAATGAAATATTTTATTTCATGCAATATTTATTCTCTGAAACATTGTGAATACTCAGAAATTACATTTTATAATCATGACATCTTATGCCAAAGGGAGAGGGTAAAAAAAAAAACCATACAAATATAATGTACTTCTCAATATTAGCACATACTTATGTCTCTTCTTTGCAGTTCATTGCCATAGCATCAGCTATCAAGATGGCACTGAGGTACAGAGCCATTAGAGTCATTGATTCAGTTCTACCCATTGATATTGAATGAAATCTAAAACTTCTAAATCAAGAGAAATAGGAAGCTTGCCATTTTTAGACAAACTATAATTCCAAGACAAATTATTGTTCAAGAAATATGTATAACCTACTTCTGCATTTAATAATGCTCAACGAAGAAAAATGCCATAAATTAATAAAACATTTACAAACTTTTACAAATGAAAACTATAATTTACTTCTGTAATAAACAAACAACAACAACAAAAAGACAATTATAAAATTTGGTAATAAAATTAATATTATATAGTTGTAAGGCTTTATAATTGATCTTATAATGTTCGGAATTTATGTTGTTTCTCATGCATTACTTCAGCTTCTAAGAAGTACTAAATTACTACAAAAATGTAAATTAAATGTACATTTTAGTAGTAATTTAAAAATACCAAAATGTACATTATTAAGGTTTCATAAAAATGATTTTCATAAAAATAAAAGACAGTCATTGGCAAATATAAAAAGTAAACAACACATTAGAAAAATTTATTTACATTCAAAATCATTTTTTTCCTTCAACCACAATGATATGATACCCAAACTTAGTTTTAATAGGTGGATCGGTATAAACAGGATTTGACAAATTACTAATTGGTAATGCAAATGCAGCATCTTGAAAAGGTCCAACCATGCTGCCTCTTACCATCCAACCTAAATCTCCCTGAAAGTAAACACATAACACAGTTTAGTGTGAACACAGATTTAACATATTTCATGTAGGTTTATCAAACCAGTAATTAATTTGGTTTGGTTTTATGGCGCAAAAGCCATTTTTGGCCATGCTGCATCAAACACAAGATTTATTAAAACATATATTTTATCACAAAAACATTTGCAAAATTATAACAAAATTAGAGAGAGATAAAACAACAACTCTAATTTGATTTTTGATTCCAATATATATTAAGAATTTAAATACATAAATAAATAAATAGTATTTTGGTTGGGGCTCTCACCCAGCAAGACTTTTAAAGTAACATTACTGCTACCAAAATGGTTATGTCTGAATTGGTTAAAACTGAGACATTCCACAAGTATATGCTTTATAGATAAAGAACAATGATGATGTGAGCATGTAGGTTGGGGTGCTGAGTTAAGTAAATATTCATGAGTCAATCTGATGTTTCCGGTTCTAAATCGATTTAATATAACAAATTTTTTTCTGGTTTAAGTTATAATATTTAAAGGTCTTTACTGAATGATGGATTTCATACAACTTATAATGAGTTTGTTTGTTCCATATACTCTGCCATTTTTTCTCAACATATTTTTAACTATTAGAAGAGTATAAGATTTTTATAATAAATAAAATGATACTCAGGATGCTTCCCTGAGGAACACCTTCTTCTTGATAAAAGCTATTTGATAACACATAACCTAGTCAAACTCTAAAATTTCTTATCTTTCAATTTATTAAAATAAAAATTATCAAATTTCCTCTGAGGCCTATTTTATGTGTATCTCTCATTATGCCTTACTTCCATACTCTATCACAGGACCTTTTTCATATCAAGCATGGATACTAGATGCTTTTTACTTCCAAAGGCTTCTCTAGCGGCTGTTTCTAATTATAAAGCATTGTCTAAAGTTTTTTTGTCCCGTTGGAAGCCAATTTGGAAAGGTGATAACCAATTCCTTGTTTCAAGTATATTAGTCTGGCATTAACCAATCATTTCAAAATTTTGTACAGACAATTTGTACAATGAGTACAATCGGTCTGTAATTACTTGAATCTTGAGGATCCTTAACTAGTTTAGCAACTGGTATAATTAATACATTTCTTTAGGAATATGAAATATGTGCCCTTGTCAAATTCTATTAAGTACTCTTAAAATATTTAACAAAAATGATTCTTTTAAATGAATAACCATGTTTAGATGGAATTTATCTGGACACAGTAAGGTAGCTCGAGATTTATGTAGAGCCCTTTTCAGTTCTGTAAAACTGAAGTGGAATTAAATTCTTTGTCATTATGAGTAGTAAAATTTAAAAAAATAATTTTCTTCATTAAAAAATAATAATTTATACATTCTTTAGTATAAACCGTTTTACTGGATACCTTAGAGAAAGTTTCTGCCAAAATGTCTGCTATTGCTCTGCAGGCACCAAAACTGCAGGAACCTATAGTAGTCAGATATTGTTCATTCCAGTATGCCCCCACCCACCATGGAAACCAACCACGGAAGGCAGTAGCTGGCTGCAGCCTCGGTACTCACCTTAGGATTAGCACCGGGATATAGATTTACACAGTCTTAGCCTTACAGCAGTGCTTTCCTGTTCCCAAAGATGCACACCACCAGCCGACTGACAGTAGCGGGCTCACTCCTGCCAATCGACTTACGGAGCTTCGTGGGCCAAGGATTACCAGGATTTACGAAGGGACCCCAGGATTCCATTTTGCCCCTAACGGGTCTCAATGCAAGGCAAAAACATCGTATTGTATTGTATTAAACAAAAGCTTCCAATAAAAACCAACTCAAAATAGAACAGAAATATCAACTCAATTCATATATTAATAGAGATTAAAAGAGAGAAAGAGAGAGAGAGAAACAAGAGAAGGATTGCTAGGGCAACTGAGGATGCGACACTTGTGTTTACCAAAGGCAGTAAACTTCTTGGGATAAGGAAAGATTCCTGGGTAGCTTGGAATTGGGACATCCGCACTCACCTATAGTAAATGAGCCTCTAAAGGGCAAACCATTAATTAAAAATAATTTTTTAACAAAAACATTTTATTAAAATTTCGTGGTTATAGAAATTTCAAAGAAATAAAAATCAGATAAATTATAATTGCTTAGATGAAAGGGGTAGTATGGTAGATTTTCTTTCTTCAAAAGAGTGACAAATGCGAGAAATTTAAGAATACCCAACATTATATGCAATAGCAATGTAAACCTTGTGAATAAAATCCCCGGAATTTTCATTTCGATCAAAGAAACTTCATCTTTTTACAACTGTATTAATTTGGTGGTTAAGTTAGTCTTAATCTTTTCATGGAGAAGAAAAAATAAGCTGAAATATTCCAGACATTAAATATATGAAAATGTTATTGCTATCCAATCTTTCAGTAGTGCCCACCACTCTTTGCAGCAAATTATAACTGAATAATTTGAATATGCAATACATATTTCATGATTGTCATCCAATCATGGACACTAAGAAGGAATACTTTCAGCAGAAATTTTTAAATCAGATTTATTTTTTCACAAAGCACAGATGATGAATGCAAATATCTAAGATGCTATTGTCACTAGAAATTAACTACTTTTAGTTATTTATCATCTTCATAATTTTTAATTCTGATGCTGATTATAGTTTTGTTATAAGTGTATAGATATTTTAAAACTAATTTTATCAAAAAAGACAGAACACTTGCACTTCCGAAAATATTCTAAAAGCTAGAATAAAAGAAATTTGAAACAATATAGCTTTGCTCTTCTATGCTGGAATTTGTTTTATTACTTTAGGATTTGAATGGACATTGCATTATATGTGTGGCGCTAGCTTCATAAGCCAGATAGCATCTACGATACCTCCAGTCGACTTTTGTATTATGGTCATGTTACTCAGCTACTGGCCCTAGCGTCGCAGGTTCGTATCTCAACCTTCAATCAGTACAATGGTGACCTTGAAACACAGCTTTCCGCAACAGTCGAGGCACCATCTACCCACAACAAAATCGTCTGATTCCCTTGATGTAAGCAAGCAAAAAAGCAAAAATCGGCAGACATTTGACATAAGCAAGCAAAAGCCCCACTTCACGCAAGCAAGCAAAAGTCGTCAGACTCACTTGGTGCAAGCAAGCACCAACTCGTCATAACGCTTGGCGCAATACAAATTGTACGCTTCTCCACAGACTCACTGGTGAGGAGTACTGTAGCGCTAGCTTTATAAGCCAGATAACATCTACGATATCGAAGTCGACATATGTATTATGGCCATATTACTAGGCTACTGGCCCTAGTGCCGCAGGTTCATATCGTGACCTTCAATCGGTACATATGCGTGTGTTTTTCCCCTTTTCAGTGTAAACACTAGCATATGACCTGATATTTGCCTTCACATCATTAATGCTTTTTTGTTCCCTACAATCTATACTACTATTATAAATGTGAAAGTTTGGATGATGTTAGTCAATCATGTCAGAACAATTGAATGAAATTAGATGAAATTCAGCCCAGAGACAGATTAAAGTCTAGAATAGAACATAAGCTACTATTTATTCCGGTTAATCGAGTAGTTAATTAAAAACTAATTTTCTCGCCAAATGAGTAAGACTTCACTTTCTTTTTTCATATGCTAATGAGGCTTAACATGCTTTCGATTGATTATTTGCAATGATTCGTTTATTTTCTTAGTGTTTGATTCACTTAATATAAAACACAGTTAATTAATAAATCTTTTGGATTCCTTCTGAAGTACTTTTGGATAGTATCAACTTTTGAATCAAAATAAAACATAATAAAGGAAATTAAAAATGTCTATATTATATTTCTGTATTGCGTTACTCTAACTGCCATAGAAAAATCATGCAATTGCATTGCCTCAATTGGTGTTGAATTCAAGTGTGTAGTTTGTTCTTGACTTGATTTTGTTTTGGTCAAACTAATCAGCAAAACAATTTTGAATAATTGCTTTGCCGTTTTGTTTTATTACAAGTACACTGAAAATAAATTGTTTTTAGGTTAGTTGTGAAGGTCATGCTTTGCGAGCTTGGCAATTTTACAGTAGTATTTCGTTTGGTTTTACACAAGTCATTTTTAAAAAAATGTTATTGTAATTTGATTTTTTCCCCCTTGATTTTTTGCTGTACGTATTCCTTTTGCCTACTTTCAGCATTTTTGATTAATTTTTTTTGTGTGCATTCTATTTTTCCGCATTTATTGATTTTTTTTCTATATTTCCGTAAATTTGCTGCAATGTTCATCGAAACCTTACGATTTGAAACACTACTTCTGCTGCTGGCACTACATTCAGCTATTTCGCCAAAATCGTTCAACAAGATTTTTTTTGTGAAAATTATTTTATAGCACCATAATGATACAGTTTGATGACTTTTTACATTGAGATCAAACCACCAGTTCTCATACTACACATCAAAATTTCCACACATATGAAGTTGCGGGTAAAAACAAGCACTTTTATATTTTTTAATGGTTTTCCCAAATAAGTCTTTAGTTTTTTTTACACTTTTCTCAATTTACATCATTATTCCTAAAATCCCTGAAAAATATAAAATGTTTTTACAAATATTGTATATCAATAATAATAATAATAGTATTTTAAATATATATATTAATTATAATAATAGTAATTTAACTCATAAAAAGGGCAAACTTTCACTGGTAATTATCTTAGAAAACTCTGCTAAAGAATTCTTGGATTAATAGAAATATCTATGTAATTTACAATGCAATACTTCTGAAACTAAATTGTTTCACAAAACTTAGAACCATTTACTAAAAGAGGCAAAAATGAATTTCTTTATACCAATTTTGAGTTTCAAAAAATTCAAATAGAATTTTTTAAAATTTAATGCTATCTCATAAATATTCTCATTTAACTTCGTAAAATTTCTCTCCAAATGGTAATCTCCAATAATAATAAAAGGAAAATGTGTGTATGAATCCATTGACACTCAAGAGGACAAACTGCCTTGTCTAGCACTAGAAATTTGGCACAAATAAACTTTGGAAACTGAAACTGTACACTTTGGAAAGATTTGCAAAGATTTAATTAATAAAAATTTAAGTAAGATTTAGTTGCTTTCCACGATACTTAAGTAAAAAATGGAAAAAAAAATATTTATGCCAATTTAAAATTTCTAAAATTGTATTTTTAATTTTCTATTTAGTTAAAATTGTCTTTTTAATTTTCAATTTAGTTAGCTAGCAATTTTTTTCTCTAGATACTAGTAATATTTTAATTTTTTTTCTTTTTGTATAATTTTCAACAAGATTTTAACCCTTGCAATGAAATTAAAGCCCAATTCACAAGATTTTATACAGTAATTTTACAATTTCTTTCCTTGCTGAGAACAAAAGGGGAAAGATGTTATTTATATTCTTCATAGTTACATGCTAAATAAGAAAGTGAAGTTCCAGTAGCATGAAAGACAACATACAATTAGAAGAGATTACTGATACAATTTAATTGCACTATGATGCCATCAGAATCAATTCATTAGGAATGCTGGTGTGAGTAACAAACAAAATAGGTGTAAAGGGGTTAAAATAATATAAACTTTCCACACACACACACACACACACAAAAAAAAGTCAGCAACCAATGTTAAAATCTGAAATGTTTCCCTTCTATCAGTTTACAGGAATTTTTCCACTCATATATAATATTAAAAATAATGTCATCACGTAAATAAGATATGCATAAAAAGCTTCAAAATTCCCTTTGTAGTTTCAGAAGAATAAAATTTAGAAATTATGACAAATACAACAAAAACTTTGAATTCAGTAAAATATATGTACTACTACTTTTTAATTAAGGAATTTGCTAAACAGCATAGCAAAAATGTTATCCATGGAACACAATGAATTGAGAAATGTTTAAACAATTCTGTTAGAATCTGATGTGTGCCATATTATCGAAGGAACATATGTTAAATGCATGCAAAGTACGCAAACAAATGGAAATAATTCTCTAAAAATGATACATAGTTTGTATTTATTAGTTTTGAAATTACTATAACTTTAATAACAGAAAGAATATTTTGAAACATCATGTATATAAAAGATATGTTAAAAAAATATTGTTTGTAGATAAGTAATTTTAGTTAATTGTCAATATAATGTAAAACTATAATTAAGGTAAAAAATCACAGAGCCATAAATAAATGCATTTTAGCATATTGAATTAAACGTCTATCTTAAATGGTACAGCATTTAATTACTCATTGTGATTTTAAAAATATAACTGCATTTGTAGAACACAAGTCAAAGATTGATGTGATATGAATGTAGTGTCAAGCCCATTATGAAGAAACATGCTATCTTTAATAAATCTAGATATACATAAAAGAATAATCAAAAATGTCATTCATATATTATATTTTCAAAATTTAATATTAAAAAATGCAATTTTTCCAAAAGAATTTAGTAACTAACCGTACTTTATACAAAAAGGTAAAAAAATTAATTCAATTTAAAATTCTAAAAGATAATAGCTAAAAATGAAAAAAAAAAAAGTTTATGAAACTTACACCCTGTCTAGCTTTGTCTTCACTATAAGCAGCAGCAACTTCATTGAACTTCATACCTGATTTTAATTTTTCCATAGCCTCCAGAATTTTTGATTGCTTTTCGCACAATATATGTCGTACCTGAATATAACAAAAAATTATAGAAAGATAAATATTAAACCAGAAATTGTAGAAGCGAAGATTATAACATTGAATGACCTTATAATATAGGTATTTAATCAAAATCTCTAATTTTCATCCACACTTTCTTTTCTTAAAACTTCTTTAAATGAATATTAAATTTTATTTTCTTTATTGACTATTCCACAACATAAGCCGATACAACAGAATTATAAAAATTCCAAAAATAACAAATCTGAAATATCAATATTACCATTCACCTTCCCTATATAAAAAATGTAGATAATTTAGGAAAATAAAATGAGCTTAACATTCTAAAAATCTAAAGTGAATGTAGATATAATTGACTTAAATAATAATATAAATCAACAACACAAATTAACCTTATAACATCTGATAACATAAGCCGCTCCAATACTCATAATCTTTTTAAACTGAATGTTATTTTTACTATTTCTAAGTATCACTAGGAGGAAAGAAGGCACAGATCTTAAACATCTATATTTATTTGAATAAATTTCAAAAAAAATAATGCCAAGAGCATATCTATTTCATTCATTTTTCATTAGTAAATATCACAGCAGATGCAATCTTTTTAAAATTTTTGTATATGAAATAAATAAGATAATGTTACATCTGTTTTAATTCAAAATGTTGGTAAATTTCAACATTTTATACAATTCTGAGTCTGAAATTAAATAAATAAAAGGGTGTTTTAAAATTACATTTGCTGACATAGCAACTCCAAAAAAAAAAAAAAAAAAAAAAAAAAAAAGCCAGATGAATAAAATTTTAAATGTAGTGATAATACCAAAATTGAAGAATTGTATCAAGTTTTGAATAAAAGATGTTGATAGAAAATCTGCCTGTCTGCTCATCCATATGCTATCATGCTAGTGCAATGAAGTAGAAAGATAATATCTGACGTATAATTTTATCACCAAAATTGTCGATCTCTAAAATTTTTTTAAATAAATCTATCAATATCTATAAATTTGAGAATATGTTAACATTTTAATTCAAAAACACATTAAAAATGGATGAATAAGTTTTAAAATATGATCCCAAAAGTAAGTAAAATATGATCCACAAGGTTGCAAATCTATATTCAACTTGAGACTTAAATAATTCAAGAAAAAAAAGTTTATTTGATTTTCTCTTTTATTTCACAGTATTAAGCTTAAAAACCATTATATCAGATAAGTATAGGAGAAAGTCAGGAAGAAAATGTTCTTGATGGTTTCATAAAAATAAAATAACTTCTATAAATAAGGATGTACCAAATTATATATAACAAATTGATATTTTTCCATTAGCAGGACATAGGCTAAAAAAAAAAAATCCCCAGTAATCTAGAATTTCGCCAAATAAAGTAGAGTTCTGATGATTGTTTTGTCAGTCTCTTTGCTTGGCGACTCGGTTTGTGATTGGTTCACAATTGGTGATATTTGCGCTCGGCTAATGGGAAAGTACCAACAAATAAAGCACAAAATCAAATTATTTTAGAATAAGATATTTTATAAAGAACAAATATATAATACTGACAAAATAAAAAAGGACAGAGCGAGAGAGGTAAGAGAAAGAGGAAGAGAATACGTAACTCCAAATGATATTGGTTAAAAAAACAATTTTTAAGTCTATAAAATTAAATAAATTTTTTAAAAAATAGTCAAAATATTTTACAGAGATATTTATGCTTAGTTCAGCATAAAATGATTAATTATCACAACCACTTAAAGTATTCACTATCTTAAAAAAGTAATAAATTTCAAAATTTGACTTCAGAAAAGAAAGAAAATGTTTAAATAACAAATACATTTTTTAAAAAAAAAAATCTCTCTTGTTTCAGCACATAATTAAATAGATAATATAAAATATTGATATAAATAGGAAGCATATACTAATGATTTCAAAAGCATTTGAAAAACAACAATCAGAATTTAGAAAACTAAATAATAATATAAGAAGGAATTTCCATAATCACACTATGCACAGAAATGAATTTTTCTAATAGCTTGGATGTCTTCCAAAATTAATAAAATAGTTTCTTTTGATACCATGAGATGAAAGTTTTAGATCTGGTTACAGAATAGAAAACATACAAATCATGCCTTCATCATCTGAAAGGAACACAGCACATTTATCCAACTTAGAGAAACATCATAACCAAAAATAAAAGAAATCCAATAGCTTGACTATTACAATAAACAAATACATTGATAAGAAATCCTAGCAATTTTGCCAGTCTTATGGGGAACAGAGTTATAACAGAGATTGTATTAAAAGTAAATACTCTTTATTAAATTATACAAATGAAACTACAGGTTTTATCGATATTAAAAAAAAGATTTTAAAGTTTTGTCAGCTGTAAGAATGCAAATCCAATGGCTCTCTATTTCAACAGTGAAATATATAACTGTCTTTATCCACTGACACGACGAATAGTTGAATTAACAAACTTTTCATTTTGTTTTTTAAAATTCAATAGTGAAGCATTAATGTTTATTGGCATTTACAATTCCTTTAAAAAAAGTCCTCTATGTTTTTCTTTGTATTTTGATGAGGCAACTTTTTTCAATGAACGAGAACCTAGATTTTTCCTTAATTTCATATTAACATAAAAGTATATATTTAATTACAAGCAACAGCATTGAAATTTTTGTTGGTTTGTCGGCTATCAAGGACAAAATCATAACATACTTACTTTTACAGAAGTACCACCTTTGGTTTGCTTCGGGGCATTGCTTTCTTTTGACTCAGCTCCACTACTACCCTTTCCTTTACCTTGTGATTTACTTTTTGGAGCCATTTTTTTAAAAAAATATTTACAAGTATTTAAAATGCATTTGAAATTGAGAGAAATTATTCGCTACGTATTCGCAGTAAACAAAACCAGATGGTTTTTTTTTTACGATTGCAGTCACAGTACATTAAAATAAAGTCCTATTTCCATGCGATTTCTCTTTTTTTTTTCCCTTCAACGTTTTAAGAAAACAGATTAATTTTTATAAACTATTTTGAGATTTGCTTTTATTACCTTATATTTTATTTCTAATAATAATAAAGTAAAGAACATTTTCAAGAATATTATTTTTTTCCTTTTGTTATTGTCAATTTCTCAGGCCGTTTTTTCTCTTTTTTTTAACATTCAAAAGTAGGATGAAAGAGTTATTGTCATTTGAGTCTGAAAATTTTTAAGAAACATTCATTGCTTTTTCAATGTGAATTTTTTTTTTCGCATTTTGAAAATAAAATAATAGCAAAAGAAATTTGTTATAACCTGTTTTGACATTTCGAAACCGGATGCGATGTTCATATCGATGCGTGCCTGGTTTCGATTTCAAATTAATCGTTTCCGTATGTCCTGAGGAAATGTGATTGCTAGTACGTCAACATTAGCTGAAGTTGACAGTTCGTTCGGAATTGTGCAAAGTGATTAACAGGCTGCAGTCTTAGTGATTTTGTCCGAATTACATTTTTCTCATTATGTCCGATTTTCTAACTTCAAAATGTTTCATTTACCGCTAGATTGTTTTGTATTACCGAAAGAAGATGAAAATCAACATTTCCACTCAGGCAAGTGATCTGACAGGTCTACTGACTAGCTGACACGTACTATATAAAATTTCTTAACGTTTGTTGAGTTTATGGTGGTTGGCATGTTTCGATTTCAGAGCATTTGTGTCTGTGATTGTTATATCGAAGATAGTTTCCAATATCAATTATATCGGTTACAGAAATACTAAGACATATGCGACAGTTCGATCTTAGGCAAGTAACCAGCTGTTGAACGAAATGTCAAATTTTACTTTCGGTTTCGAGTCCCTATTAAATTGATACATTTTTAAATTTTGTTTTGGCGATCATAGTATTAAAAAACCCTGCTTAATTTACAAATAATTAAAAAAAAGTTTAGATTGAAAAATAATAAATAGTATTTAGGTTTTATGCAAACCAGTTCTCAAGAATTTTATTTAATATTTAGCCATTTATTTATTTATTTTCATTTTTTAATTATTGGAGTAACTTGATTAGAGCTGGATCGAATTTACAGTTTTTTTTAATGCATTAATGAAAACTGGGTATTAAAATTAGATGAACCAGATGGTTTGTTATTTTTCTGATTTCTTGAGGTAATTGGTGATTTCTTTTGAAGGAAATTATTTCTTTAATTTTTTTATTGCATTAAAATATTTTAATAAATTAAAAGGTTTAAAAAAATCGTAATTTTTAATATTTTTTTCTTTTTTTTCTCTTTACATATTTATTTATTTTAAACTGATTTTGTTTATTTGTGCATTTATGTGAATTTATAAATTTTCATGCAATTAACTAGAAATGTTGAAAAGTCCTATTTCTTTTTTACCAAACATATGGCACTTGAAGCACAACCTTTGCTTTATTTAAGGGGCATATTTAAGATGGTTTTATAGTAATAGTAATTGTTATCTTAAATTAATTAGTAATAATCTTGTACTCTATGGTAATTTACATGCCTATACTTCATACACATTTGTCTGTTTATAAATAGTAGATTAGTTAGTTATTACGAAACCACAATTAATATTTTATTAAATATATAGTGTAATTGAACCTCTAATTTTTAGAATAGACAAAATCTTAATATCATTTTAAATAATTTTTTTTCTGTGCCATTAGTATCTTTTTGAGGCTTTAAAAATTACAATTTTATTTTTGTTGAGTAAATTTGGTTTTGAATGACTAATAATTACAAATACTATGTTAAATCAATATCATTTAAAATATTTTATAAAAAATTTCATATGACCTAGATTAGAAGAGAGACTGCTAATGAACTTGAAATAAATTTATTTATTAAATTAGTTTCAACTATTTTTATAAGTAAGAAATTGACCAATCCATTGGGATGTTATTGAATAATATTATTATTTAGTATCATTTTTTGTATCAAAGCTCAGAAATTTGAATAATGTATACTTTAGGAAAATGTATTGTTATATATAAAAGTTATGTTTCTTTTAATCATATCTGTAATTTCAATATCTGGTTGATTGGAATGAATTAAAGTTTTCATTTTGTATGCAGAACATTATTAAATTATTCACATTTAAATTATGACTGGTGAAATAATGGTTTCCCTTTAGAAACAGCTTTTAATTTGTGGACACTAAAGAAAAATTATGATAATTAACATCATTATTTATTAAAAAAGCGTTATCAATCATATTTACTTTTAAATATAGAAGAAGGGAAAAAACATGTAATTTATGTGGTTAACACTTATATTCAAAGAATTTTGAAATGTACTTATTTATACATTAATGCAACTTATAAATATTTTTTTCATTAGAAAAGTAAAAGCTTGAAAATTGTGAGAAATAAAGTGTTTGCATTTCCTAAAGTTTTACCTTATTTTATTAAGATAAAGGATAAATTAAAAGAGAGATTTGAAATATTTTTAAGGAATTTAGAAAGTAAATGTTTTGTGCACTCATTTACTTAAATTACAAAGGAATTAATAATTTCAGTTCTACATTTACTTTTGAATTGTTTGATCCATCTAAAAATGGATATGTAATGTAGTAATAACACATGGGATTAATATTATGATATAAAATTTTTGATAAATATATGTTAGAAATTGTAAGGTATTTTCAAAATAATTACTAATTTCAATATACAATATATATTCAATATGCACTTTTTAAGATAACATTAAAAAATCCATGTTGTTAATTGTTATACCTTGCATAAAAATAGTGCTTTTAGTTTTGAACCACAAATTTAAACTTGGAATATTTAAAAGTTTTAGAAAATGAAAACATTATATTATGTTCATGTTATAATTTAAATATAAATTAGTGATATTTATTGTAACTACTGCAGAAATATAATTAAGTTGATGTAATTTTTTTAAAAATTATCTTTCTGTTGGAAAAGTAAACATCACTGTGATAATAATTCCTATTAGAAATGTAGAAATTTTAGATTTTGAGACAAATTTTTAAATTTAAAGCTGAATAACCACTTATGCAGAGTGTATGCAAATATTTTCAGAATATTTGAATACAAGAGTTTGTTTTGCAAGCCGAAATGTTAATTTTCATTACCAGAAGTGGAATTTTTTAAAGATATTTATAATATTGTTTTGAAATGAGAAATCAGATTTGATTGCATATTTAGAATTGTTTTTGGTCTGTTTATTGAACATACAGACTGACTTTACAATAATAAATTTTAAAATATTTATTTTTTACTTTCATATATACAGAATATGCAAAGAAAAAGGATTGTAAATATATATATATAAAAATTTCAATTATAACAAATTTCCAAATTTTTCTGGATTTAATAAATAAAAATAAAGACTTCCTTAATCTATTGTTATGCCTATTTGTGAACATAACTAAAACTGCTTTGAGCTCAATATGTAAAAACTGATGTGTGATTTATTAACCAATCAGTTAGCCAACAAATCTGTTTGGCTAACGAGTACAAAATGAAAATGACAATATCTAAACATTAAGAATTAGATAGAATTTGGTATATAAATTTAGCATTTAAAATTATAGATCCCTATCAGTTTTTGAAATCCAGCAATAAACTGATATCTATATTTTTGTTATGCATTATTTGCTATGATTCAAAAATACAGTAATTTAGATAAATGAAATTTGATACAGTTTATGCATCTAAAGTATATAGTGTTTCAAATTTTATACTAAATCTATTAAAAGTTCCATTATCCTTTTGTATACTTTTTTATGCTGGTAATAATAATAACTAAAATTTGCAATGTCTAAAATAAATGAAGTTTAGACTGATTTTGCTTCCAAAATTGTTGTATGTCGAATTTCGGTTTCATTTGCTCAGAAAGAAGGCACTGATAATGCAGTTGCATATTGCTTTACTACAAAGCAAAAAGTGCTTTGAAAATCAAAACCTGAGTATGTGTTGACAAAAAATATTTTAAATTTGAATTCTTGGTCTTTATAGATTATGTCTTGAAAGATTTTTGGAGAAATAAATTTTTACGGTGTGTAAAATAATTATTATTATAATGTGTTCTCAAGCCTTAAAAATGTTTTGTTCCTACTTTCATAGGTATCTTTCAATTCAAAAAGTATTCTTTTGGGAAATTTTAGGTAATTTATAATCTTCATTTATAAGAATTTAAATCTTTTTGTTTAAAAGATTTGTTCATATTGTGGCAAATGAAATATGAGGGCAAAGGTTATCGGATATTTTCATTCTATATATTATTTTAATCAGTGCTCAAGTATTAAATTGAATCTGAATTACATTCAGAACTTGAATGTAAATTATTTGAAAAGTGGCGAAGAATTATTATAGTTTTTAAACTGATATTATTATGGTTTGTTATTGCATGAAAATAATTGATCAGCATTATTTGTTCTTTGCCAATTTAAGTTTCACTGAATATATATTCTTTTTTTGATGTTTTACTTTGAATCATTGTCCATTAACTCTTTTATAATTGTTTATTTTGTAGATTAGTGCTGCAAAAACTGCTAAAAGTAAGAGTGTGCTTCAGTAATGGCGACTTCCTCAGATATATCCATATCTTTGGATAATAAAACTAAAGATATCAATACACGCCTCTATGAAGATAGTGAAAAATGTAATGATACAAATATTGACAGTATAGAACTTAAAACTGATTGTGATGCTTTGGAGAAAATTCCGAATGAGGTGAAACCATTGGAAGATTCAGTGCCTTCTGATGGAAGTGATCACCCAAGTGAGAATTCAAAACCTAGTACTTCGAATGTCCGTGTCTTTGATGATAAACATCTCAATGGAGTGAAACCTCTTTCCAACACTTCCAAGCTAAATTCTGTAGGAAATTCAATTCCTTTAACTCCTGAAACATGGACAGTGACTAGTGACAGCCAGATTTGGCTTGAGTGTTGTCAGAACAGTTTTAGAGCTTGTGGTGGAAATGTCAGGAGTTTCCAACCTCACTCTTCTAAAATAAATAGTAACCATGCTAATTCACCTAATCACCTTTTTTCTCCTATGCATGGGAATTCTTCATGTCCTCAAGGACACCGCAATACCAATTCAATGAATTACAACCGAAACTCTCAGTATGTTGTTCATTTGCATGTCAATCCTGGAGAAACAATTTCATTTGACATGGGAGATCATGTGCAGCTGATTCAAGGTACTTAACATTTCAGATACTAATGATATATTTTTGAAATTTAACAGATATTTTTTGTCATCTATAATTAAAAATATATTTAAAATCTGCTTTTATATTGGATTTTCTTCCAAAGAATTATTTTCAATTGTTTTTATTATTTAGGTCCTGCAACAGTACGCATGGTTTCCAGCAATAACACTCCTCCTGTGCCAATGCCTGTGCAAGTGCCTCCTGGTCACATGGTGCAGCAAATTGTGGATGAACATGGTACATTGCGACATATCATCCTTTCTCCACAACCTCCAGTGGCTGTTTCTGTAGGGAATCCTTATGTAAGTAAAGATTTTGATTCACTATGAAAGATTTATTAATGATAGTACATATTTCAGAGTTGCATTTTGTATTGTTATGAAATTCAAAACTATCATATATATTTTTGACTAATTTATTTTAACTCTCATGGTTTCTTTAGCATAATTTATGCAGCAACTTGGCTCATAACTTGTTTAGCTATTGAATTTTCTTCATAATTTTTACTAAATTGTTGAGCAACTGATGTAGTTTATTTTGGCATTCGATTCATAAAGTTTTTGTCAAGAAAGATATATTTAATTGATTGCATGTAAAATGCATAGTGATGTTTCAATGTAAAAATTTATTTCATATTAAACTATTTCATTTTAATGAATTTCATGAAGTATTCAATCAATCATTCTTGCATTTACTGTTATTTAATTATTATTTTTACAATTTGGTATTTGATTTTTTTCCATTTAGAATATTTCATAATTTTCATAAAATATTTCCTTTTATAAAATAACACATCTGATTATCATTATTAATTAATTTTTGAAATTTCTGTTGTGGTAAAGTATCTTTACTTATCAAAATAGTTGCACAGTTGGACACAAATTGATATAATAAAAATGGACACATTTTCCTATCTTTTACCTCATCTAATTTTCACTAGGTGTTTAATTTTAGGACAAGATGTTAATGATTATGAGCTATGTGATTTAAAAAGCCTATTACCTACAATTTATGGTGCTTTTTAAGAACATTTTGAATATTTTGAGCCAATTTACATTCTAAGAACCATTTTTTCATAGGCACAAAAGTTTGTTAAAAATTAAGCTAATAAAATTTAATAATGAAAAAAGTGAGCAAAATCCCCAATAAAATCTTTCATGTTAAATGTTAGTGAGTAAAAACCTTTACAAATAAGAAATATTTTTTAAAAAATCAAACAGTTTGAATATAATTGAAAGTTTTTTTATGCTAGTAACTATGTGAATTATAATCAACTCTGACCAGTTCTCTTAATGAAGAAATATATATATATATCCCATTTTGCTCCATTACATTCTAAAAGTGGTTTTTTTAGGAATATGATAGTGGTTCATGGAAGGTTGTATCTGATACAACAATGCCATGTTGTTATAATGGTCATGAAATGACAATTGTTAATTTACCCAAAATCCTTCAAAACCATATATTTTCTATGATAATAATGTAATGAATATAATAATAATTCATATATATATATATATATATATA
>JAOUZG010015456.1:2310382-2343906 GCA_026289955.1 Argiope argentata | reverse complement strand
ATATGCTTTAATTGACCAGTGATACTCACAAAATATTTAACGAACATTGAATAATTTCAGTGAAGTATTTATTGTATTTGATAAATATTATAAAGGTTTACTTGTTTAATATATATATTTATATATTTAAGGATTTATAACTTATAAAATCTCTTTAAACCATCTGATATTTCAATTTCTCACTAGCGAATTTTTTTTGCAGATGAGAACAAATTTGCAGTGCATTTTTTATTTATACCATAAAAATTAAAATTGCTATAAATCAATGCAGTAAAACTAATTAATTCATGTTTATATATAAATTAAATATTGAGGAATGTGGTGAAGGTAATATCTTATCTATTGGTAAAATTTTATTGTAATTATATAATTACATTTTATTTTAATTTGGTCAATAACAGTAACACTTTTAAAACTGACAAAAATTTTATGTTTTTGATGTAATATTTTTTTAATCAAAAATCTTCATTGAAAATGCAATGTGTAACATTTTATCAAAAGTGAATGTAAGTTCTTAACAATAAATATTATAAAATTTAGAATTTATGATATGAATTAGAAAGTAGAATTTTTGACTGTTGAAACCTGAAAATAATGATTTAATATTATATATAGTTTACTTTATAAATTCAAGCAATATTAAATTACTTATATTTATTACTTTATTTTTGTACCTGCTTTCTACAAACTTTCATTTAAAAACATTGAAAAGTGTTGATATAGGATCAAAGCTTGACTATAATTAGAAATAAAATATTTTTATATTTTAAAGCAAAATTTTGAGAGAAAATATTTTTTAAATCTTTTTATTGTATTATATAATACAAGAAATTTAGTAGTTATATTTTAAATTTACATTTAAGTGTTAACTATGTTGTACATAAATGGAAATATTCAATAAAAATGAGTTGGAATTTGTATTTTGTTGAGGACATTTTGATCGACATTACCATTTTATTTTTTCATATTCAAAGCATGCAAAGAGGAAACTTCACATTTCAAACCTTCTTGGGGAAAACACACACCATATTTTTGGAATTTTCTATTGTTTTGTGCGTAAACACAGTAAATATAAAAGGTTTTGAGGTGGACATATACAATTTGTATTCATTCTTATATGTTCATTAAATTTTTTGATTTCTATCAAGTTTTGAACAAAATAAGTTTTGAAGAAGTCTGTTCACCTTTCTAAATATAAGGGAATATTGCAAGTTATACTTAGCTAGATAAATTTAATACTTTTGGGTTTAATTTATATAATATATATCTAAATCATATTTGGAGTTAAGTTCATCAAGAATTTGAATGCCTACCAGTCTTTACGTTTGCTTGCAGGTAAATGCATAATAAAAAAATGTAACAACATAAAAAAGCATCTAATTCATAATTTTTATCAAATTTTGAACTATGTCTTTCAGAAACTTGGTTATTTATTAGCGAACTTTTTCATATATATAATTGGGATAATTTAAAGGTATAGTGACATCAATGAAGGACATTTATCTTGCAATTTTGTGACTACATATCGTATTATTTCAATTAGGCAGGAAAGAGATATCCAAAATTCATATTCAATTTTTTGTTGAAGATTAATTTCACAAGAAAAAAAATATTATACACTAAATTTAATAAAAACATCAGAATCACATGAAAAAAACCTCTGATATTTCATAAGTTTGCTGACAATTCAAAACTTATCCAGAATTAAGATAACATTTTTACTATTACAGAATCAAGATATGAAAAATTTTCAAGCATTTTATTCTTTTAATTAGATTAAGAAGTATAATAAGATATAAAAGAAAATATATGATAATTTAAGATATGTTATTTTAAAAATAGCTGCAATGATTTGTAACAACATAATTGTTATTATGTTTGGCATGTGAGGAAATGTTTCTTTTAAACCAGCTGGAATGGGAGAAAATCTGATGAAGTCAATTCCTCTGCTTTTAGGAAAAATTCCTTCATTGAATAACAATCATATTTATGTTAATGTAAATCAGTGCAACTAATTTTAAAATATCATACATTGGGAACAATCATTTTCTTCTGACATATCCTGTGATGTTTTCTAATCTAATTACAAGTGTAAAATGCTTTTAATTTCTCATATGAATATTAAAATATGTTTTATTTCCTTTTGCGTGTATTTTAATGTAACTATTTTTAATCTATTTTCATCTGTATAAATTTTTTTGGGGGGGGGGCGGAGAATGATCACAAAGATATTTTATGAGGGAAAGGAATCATAAAGATTAATATATATAGTTTTGAAGGTTGATTCATTGAGAACATCAACCCCTTGGTGCACTTTTCAAAATTGCCAACTCCCCGCTCTTTTTTGTCTTATCTCCCAGAGTAAGATGTCCTCCAACTATAACATACGGTTGCCATATTTGGAGCTAAATATCCTTGGCGAAAAGGGGGTGATGCTCTCTCCTGTTGTACCATTTTGAATTATAAAATATATTTTGAGCTTTAATCAGTTCTTGAAGAAGTGGAAAGTAGTCATTGTCTGTGATTCTTATGTTTTACATAGCCATATAAGAAAATCTGATGGAATTCAATATAATTTAACGATTTTCTACCCAGTTAATGGAAAAGTACCAAATTTTACATAAATATAAATTTGAAAAATGTATGGCTGCAAGATTTTAAATATAGAGAAATAGTATGTTATATAAAATAAAATAGTTAGCTTTATATTTAAATATTTATTATAATATCCAAAACATTAAAAATTTAAGGAAGAAGTCAGATAAATGAACAATAACACTTACCTAATATCCTTCATATGGTTTTATAGATATTATCTTCTTCAAAATGTTGTTTTTCAGAAATTTTAGTGCTAAATTTTATTTTCTTTTTGAAATAATTCTTTTTCTCTATAAAGTAATATTAATAAATAAGAATGGGGGCTATTTATAGAAATAACAAAAGTGAAATTTAAAAAAATTATTAGATTTTTTTCTGATTTTATGTTTTAATAATTTAAAATAATTTTTTTATTGTATTGAGTAATAACATTTACTAATTTTAAGGATGCAATTAAAATTAATTTTATCTAAGAGGGAAAATAAAATAAATAAAAATTTTAAAAAGGTAGGAAAGGAAGCAATAGCTCTTATTTTTTTTTCTTTTAATCAAATAATTTATTTATTTTTTTTCTAAAAAATATTTTGTGAGTACCTTTTAAAGCAAAAGATATTTTTTATAGCCTTTTATGAATGAGAGAAACTATAAGCACTTCCATTTTATTAAAAAAAGATTCTCTATAACAAAATAAAACACGTAAATTGCTTAAAAAATTTCAAAACAAAAAAAAAGTTTGTGTAACCATTTATTTTCATGTTTATAAAGTAGTTATATTTCAAGCTACAAATAAATATTATATAAATGGAATTTATAACCAAATAAATTAAAATTTATTGCTCAATGTAGGAATTAATTACTAAAATTTGCATAAAGTAATTTTATGGCAGTTAAAAAGTTTTACTGGTATAATTTTAAAACTAGTAAAATAATTACATAAAATAGTTTAGAAATTTCAAAATAATTGGAACTTGTCTGTCATGTAGTCATTAATCTCACATATAAAAAATATCGATAAAGCTAGCTATTGTTTCAAGATTTAAAAGAATTTTTGAATAAACAAATATTTAATAATATGCTGAATGACATTTCAAAATATTTCTAAACAAGAAATAGCAAAAGAAATATTTTTATCATGAAGAGCAATCCTAATTTTGAATTCTTTTTTTTATGAAACATTATTCTTATAATTCTCTTTTTTTAACAAACAAAAAACTATCAAATATTTCAATTTTTCAGCTATTCAAAAAAAAAAAAAAGAAAAAAAAACGGAATTTTTTTTTTATTAGCATTAGAAAGACTTAATTTATTCTGCGTATTCTCTTAATTGCAAAACTTAATAAAATTTGTTTGTCAGTAGGCAATGACAAATTAGTAAAATTTAGGTTTAGATAAGAAACAAAGCAAATGCTTATGTGAATGAACAAACCTCATTTGACATCACCATAGCAACGCGCTTAACAGTTACAGTTAAAAAGGAAGACGAAAGAGATTTCGGGAATTCGATTCAAATTTGTTCATTAAATCTAAATTTGACGGATGGTGAAAGCATTTTTTCATAGAAGAGGTATAAAATTTGAAGTGAATGAAATCCTTTATTTCCTTTATTGAAATAGGGGTTCATTGGTTTATTGCAATGCAGTAACACAAAAAATTAACTAATCTCCACTTGTAAAATCGACAGCTGTTGATAAACAAATAAAAACTATTCTATCGTACACGTAATTCGTTCAAATGTTGAAGCTTCTGTAGCATTTCTACATTATTTAATTAAAATTTCGGTTTATTTTGCAAATACACTAAAATGTAAATTGTCTTATACTGAATATTGATATTGGGTTTGGCTTTTGAACTTAACAGTGTAGACAGTGCATTTTCGTAAGTATCCAGTTTATAAATAATGTGCCAGATTTGTCATGAAAAACGAACCAGCTTTAAAGTTTTAAATTTTATTTTTCTGGCATTAATAGTTGGAATATTTTTAACTAAATATGTTAATTTTTATAATTCCTTATCCCCATCCAAAAAAATAGTTAAGTAAATTTCTAATATTGATATTATATTCTAAACATAACTAATGCTTATTTAAAATACGTTCGATTTCAGCTTTTTATTGATAAGATTTGATAATCAAAATAAAGTTATCGGCATCAAAAGAGTATGAGCTTAATTTATTTTAGTCTCTTTGCAGTTTCATAATTTTTTTTAACAACCCTTTTTTCACTTTTTTTATTTAAGGAATATGTTATTGATTTTAATATTTTTGTTTAGTATCCTTATAGAAATATTTTTATGTATATATTTTTAATTTATATTAAAATGGTTAGTGACATAAATAATGAAATTGTTGAAAAATCAACCATGATTATTAGTTCATGATTTATTTACTTACTATTAAAAGCAATTTAATAATGATAGTTTGTAAAGAAATATTAGATTCTAAACCAATGCAAAATAGTAAATCATTTTACAAGATCTGCTGAGTGGAAACAACAGAGCTATTTAAATTCTATGTAGAAATGGTCATCTTCTGTGAGCAGCTGGTCTGTTGAAGATATGGGTTATATTTCAATTTAATCAGGGGAATATATGTTCATTTTTGGATTCTGCCAAATTATCCAACATAAAATCTTTGTTATTTTAATTGTCTTGTATATGCTCTGTTTATTGAGTACACAATTCTCTTAATTGAAGATCAGTTCAGGCATCATGGTTCTATGAAAAATTAATTGTTTGGTTCATCATTTTATAATTTCTACAATATTATAGCTTATCATTTATTATTTGTTCTTGTAAACTACACAGATCAACAGAATTCAACTGATAAAATCAACAGAATCATTCTTAATTGGTCTTCAACAATAGAAAAAACGACCTGCATTTCAATATTTGAGAAAATAATAAAAATGGCTTGAATTTTAGAGTAGCAATATGTTGTACTGTAGAAAATTAAGCTGAAAATTATCTTTCAAAAAATGCAATCCTCCCCCCCCCCCAAAAAAAATGATTATGAAATTAGTATTATTGAAAGGATGTTTCTTTTCAAAATCATATGAAAGCCTTTTTAATGCTGTAATCCTTATAATCATTGTAATATATTTTCATAACAAATTTGGTAAAATATCAGTTTTGTTTAATTTTTAATTAAGATTTGAATTTTAAAAATTGCTTTGAGATGCACATTTTTACCCTCTAATATTTATATATATTTCGAATATAGACATTTCGGATTTTTAACTTTGTTCTATTTCTATTCCAAGTGGGATGATTTTTTGTAGCAGAAGCAATATGCACAACACAAAATGAGGAAAAGCTAATAAAAATTTTATCCATGTGAATATATGCTGCGAGATTTTAATAGGGATTTCCTACAGGTCTCGACCACAGGTAAGGGAATCACAGGGATCCTTTAAAAGAATTTGCTTTTGTTAGGAATTTTTTTATCCCTTTACTTGGAGCATGGGAATTGCTGACAAAACAATTTTTACAGAACTTTCTCTTCTGTCAGTTAAATAGAAAAAAATGGAATGCAATGTGAAATAAGAGAATATTTTAGAATGAAAATATGTGTTGAATTGAGCTGAAAATTAGGAAATGAAATTTAAAACAGATTTTTAATATACATATAATATGCTTACTACTTTAGATCAAATGATCTATTCTATATATCACCAATACATGCAATATGCATTCATCTTTATTATCATTATAGATAAGTTATTAAGGTGAAACTAAAAATTTGGAAATTAGCAAATTGATATTTTTTAGACAGTGAGTTGCCTACTATGGTATTGTAACTGTATTCTTTGATATTTGTTGATATTTTTATTATTTGGCTCTGTTTGATTGAGATTAAAATTAGACTTAACATAGAATTTGATGGGGTTTTTTTTTCAATGTTAAATATGTTAATTGTAGCATTTAATTTTTATTTGACATTTTTTTTTTTTACTGTTTAGCATGATTTAATAGAGATTGAATGAAAAAAGAAAAGAAATTTTAACAGTGAAGAATCTATTATCCCCATAATTGATTGTATAAATTTATTTTATATTGATTTGAAAAACAAATATATAATGAAGTTCTAATAATTTTAATTCATTGGATTTGTAATTTTTATAAATTTATTTATACTGTAACTACTTTAATTAATGTTTTAAATCATTTGCTTGTGGTCCCACTAACCTTGACTCTTGGCCTGTCAAATATGCACTTCTTATTATACAAGTTATATTCTGAATTTATAAATGATAAAGTTACATAAGATTTTAAAAAGTGTCTGCATGATATAAGTATTTTACTGTTACATTTATATGTCAGAAAATTTTAGTAAGAAATAATTACAATCTAAAAATTACATTTATATAAAATATCCCTTCCCTCTCCTTATTGAATTTGATGTGTGGAATTAATTGCTAACTACTCATGAATTTGAATAATTGTTTTGAATTTACATTAGCTTCTGTTATGAATTTAAAAAAATAATTTTAGGATGAATTACTCAGATTTTTATTTTTAGCATAATAATTCTTTTATTTTTTATTTACCCAAGTGTTTGAACCATGTAATTGATTTCTAAGCTTTGAGTTCTCCAAATTTCATCAATCATATATTGGCAGTTAAGATGTATCATATTTTCAGAAACAGAAATCTATTTTTCAATTCCTACTATTTTCTCACACTTTCCCAATATATATATATAAAATTTTCAATTGTTAATAAACTAATTTTTATTCATCCAATTAAGTTCAAGTAAATTTTATAAAACCTGTAGTGAATGACATTTGATGTTAATACAGTTTTTTCAAATATTTATTCATTAATTCCTAATTAATCAATTAAAAACTAACTTTTCTCCAAATGTTTTCATTTCCCAGCCACCAAATAAGTAATGAATTCAGTTTGTTTTTTCCCTACTCTAATGAAGTTAGGCTTATCAGGTTTTCAGCCAATTATTTTAAGCGATTCTGCTTATTTTCATAATGTTTAATGCTTTTAAAATTAAACATTATTATTTAATAGATTTTTCCTATTCATTTTGAAGTACTTCTGAATTAAAGTAATACAGAATAAAGGAAATTAAAAATTTCTAATCTGTATTGCAATTACCTCAACTAGTGTAGCAAATTCGCACATTTTGCGTTGCCATAATTGGCTTTAAAATCCCTGATTAGCATGGAAAATTCAATTTTAGTACAGTTTTTTTATAATTTATTTATCGTAACTGTAACTGATAGATTGGGATACCCTGGTTGGTTGGGCATTGGATTTACATCACTTGGGGTTTGAACCTGCTAGCCGAAGGTTCTCCACGTATGGTGTACGTTATCTCTGTCCTGGTCACAAAGTTCTCCATGTGAAGAATAATACCACTGAGTATACTGGGTCAGAATTGATCATTCTCTGTTTCAGAACTAAATTACGATCTGTGGCTGAATAAGTAAAAGGCATGAATGAAGTATGCCCAGTAGAACGGGAGTGTGACATAGATGAGCTAGAAGTCAGACCACTGAATTCGGGTGCTCAGGGATCATACCCTCAGAAGTTATGGCACCCCTCCTTCTAATTGTAAAGTGGAACCCAAGAACAACAGCAACAACAATTGTAATTATTCAATAAAAAGTAGCTAAAATAAAATTTTCCTAGTTACATAAGTAGGAATTGTTTTTAAAAAAATTGTTTTTTATTACTTGTTATACTATGTGTAATTTTGGAATTATAACACCCATTGTATTATATGTGTTAATATTTATTATATTATATTAAATATTATTGTATATTATTATAAGGACCTTTGAAAGGTCTGAACTCCATGTTGCTGCTGCAGTTTAAGGATATCTGGATATTTACGTATAGTAGAAGTGCTGCCCAGCACTTCACCAATTGGCATAATGTGAGAGGCAGTACTAGTGCAAAGATGCTCAAGAACCGAAAACATCTTGTGTTGATGTTGCTGAACATAAAATTGCTGACAGTTTGACTAGAGCTGGTGCTGGTGAGACCACTACGCCTGCCTCTTCTTTTACTTACATGGAGTTTTATTCAAAATACAATAAGACCATTTGGATGGTCTCCCCGGTCACCTATGGTATCAAAGTAAGCTCCATGGTTCGGGGCAGTAGTAGACGAGATCAAACTTCCCTGACCCTTTTTCTGAGTGGTCATCTATTATCAATGACATTATTTTTTATTATAACTCAGACATGTATGATTTCTCATTATAATAAATAAAGAAATTTCAATTTCTTTATTAGAACGGAACTGCAAGTGGAAATGTTCCACCATCTGTGAGTGGTTCTGCACCCTTCTACTTGTATCACCATCCATCATATTCCATTCCTCCTCAATTTCCTCCTCACATGCAGTCTGGATTGGGGACTCAGGGGCTACATGCTCCTGTTGATCCAGCACAATTACACCAGACAAACGGACATTCTTCAGTAACAGGTTGGTAACTTACATGGTAATAAAATCATTTATCAAACAAATATGTAGTAGAAATTTTCTATCGAGTTGGGGGACAGGGGGAGGAGTATGATATGGTATCTCCAACACAGGGTGATGCAAGCAACATTTCTCTTCTTTTGCTTTAAATAATTATTTAAGCAATTTAATGAATTTCAATAAAGGTAATCATTTATATAATATCTAATTAATTGAAGTAAATAATTATTTGTTGTAGTAGAATATTTGTATGGTGTTGATATTAGATTTTTATGACCAAATAATGAATAATATTAGAAAATGGAGAATCAATAATATAAAATAAAATGAAATAGAATAATCTCTAATAATATAGAAACCAAATTTTCATCTTATTTAAATCATATAAATAAATGAAAGAGTTACCAAAACAAGTAAAAATAATTAACTTATTATTAAACTTAAATACTGTATATTGAATTAAGCTAATTAATAGATACTTCATGGAATTATTTCTTGAAGAACTTTCCTAGATTAAATGAGAATTATTCACTAGAGTATGATTTTTTTTGTTGTTGTTGTTGAAGTAATTAAATGTTCATTTATTTCAAAATTATTACTTCCTAATAAAAATATGAATACTGGAACCAAGTTTTGTAAGTAAAAACTATGTTTAAAAGAAACATTTTTCAAATCCCTTTCTCTTCACACACACACATATACAATATTGTAATTTTCTATTCTTTAACCTTAAGTAATTATTAGTTCCTTTGAAAACTATGATTATATTAAATAAGAGAAATTATTTTTATATTACCAATATCTTTAATATTATAATTGTTTAAAAAAGATATAGAGCATATAGGTAAAAAAGTTTAAGTGTATTAAAAGGTTAAAGTGAAAAATTATTTAATATGAAAATTTAAACTATAGTGTAAAATATAAAAATAGAGTTCATTTCATTTCTGTGTAAAGTGTATTCCTGGTTCAGGAATAAATTAAGCATTCCTGGATTAATTCTTTTAATTATAGACATTCTATTTTTATCATATGTATTAAAATATTTAACTGTAAAATTTTACTATTGAAATAATTATAGCTTGATAAATAAAGTTATAAAAATAAACAAATATTCTACAGTTAAGTTAATCTAAACTTAATCTACTCATTTTATGGATATTATTGCTTTATATTAATTCATACCATTTGACTATAACAAAATAACTTTTTAGTTGGCATATATTGAAAAAATGGTGACAGTAGTTGTCAATGTGTTTACTTTATTGACATTAAGCAGTATAATTTCTTTTGTAGACAAAGAATTATCATAAAAATATAATAATATAGAAAGTCTTAAAAACGTATTTTTGAAAAGATCTTGTTTAAATAAAAGTACATTGGAATGAACTTTTCAGTACATTTGGAAGTGTTCAGTACATTTGGAATAAAGAAATCACAAGGGCCCCTGCATTCCCTTCATTATTCTTACCCAGGTTTTTTAAAAAACTAATATAATAATTTTTCACAGCAATTCCACCTTAAAAATGATTGGAGTATTTATTGAAAGTAATAATAATATGAGTTTTTCCGTATTTTGTTTTCTGAACTTAATCAAAATTTTGACAAAATATAATTTTTTTTTTACAAATTATAGCAATAATCTATTTGCTGTTTAATGACAACTAAATAAAATATCTGATATTCAGTCAACCTAACATTATCATATTGATTTGATTAATTGATTATTCAGTTCTATTTTGGTTATTCACCTTAAATATGATACAAACAATGTTTACTGAGCAACTGCTAAGTATTTTGTACATCATTATTTCAATTTAACTGCTATAAACTAGCTCACCAAATTAAAAAACTATTTATTCATGCATGACATATTTCCTCAATACCTTAGAAATATAGATTTCAATCTTTATGAAATCAAATTTTATTATTCTTGAAATTAATTTTTTTATGAATTCCACAATGTTTTAAATATCTCAAGCATTTCTTGTATAAATCAGTTCATTTTATTGTTTAAATAATTATGCTTATTTTAATTTTCTGTTTTCATGTTTGACACAATTCATTATTTTATTAAATTCAGCTTTTCTTTTTCTAAAATTGTGCATACACAATATTGTTTAATTTGAAAGCAAAAGTAGATTGCAGAGTCGTAGCCAAAATCATGGAGTAAACACATGTTGAATTTTCAAATTCATTTTTATTCCATTTCAATAAGTGTGCAGCTCAACAGCAGAAGTTATGTGTATTGACCTTTGTCAAAGGGAAGCACAGGATTTTTTAAAAAAGAATCTATATAAGTGATTTATTATCCATCCACCTGGGCACCATGGAGTAATCAATAAGGCATTATCTTTATAATACTTCTTTTGATTTATTAAATAGATCAGGAAATAATAAAACATTTTAGAAGGAAGTTACTATGAGCCAAATTAAGACAAAACCTTGGAAATTAATTACAATTGAAATTAGACTTTAAAATATCATTAAATATATATAATGTTTTGTACTTCACCATCATTTAATATTTTCCCAGCCAACTCTGAATCTTCTTGTAATTTTATCACTGTATATATTTAAAGGAAATATTTAAAAAAAATTTTTTACTTGATGCACTTAAAATAATTTGATTTTTTAGGAATGTCTGAGTCAGCTTCATATGTGAATTCCTTTAAAGATGAAAGGACCCAGAGGCAGTTTTATAAACTGAAGAGGAGGTTAGAATCACGTCATAAAGAGACTGTTGTGCTTCCTCACTCTCCAAATCAAGGTATATTTTTCATACATAATTCGTTCATGTTAAATTTTTTATTTCTCTTTAAAATATATGTAGTAATGTGATGCCTGATATTTTATATAACTTTTCTTTATATTGAAACTTAGTTTTTTTAAAATTTTGAATGTTTTAGGTTATGATTTCATATGTTTCAGTGGAGTAGTTTTGAAGTAATTTTATTTTTCAATTTATTTATATATTTCATATGTTACTTGAGAAATTTAATAGTCTGAATTTTTTTTCTTGAACTGTTGATTAATCAATGTTATAAGAAAATCTTATCTATTCTGTAATATAAACATCTTTTCCTTAAAGGATAAAATGGGCCCTATCAATAACTTAATTATTATTAATAGAGTGTTAGCATTCTTTCAAAAATTGTTTAAAAATATATTTAAAAAAAGATTTTTTTAACATTTTTTTCTTTTTTAGAAACTTTTGTAAAAACAAGTGAATGTACACAGAATGAAACCAATTCTCCAGCACTCAGTATTGAAACATCTGATAAAAAGATTTCTGAAAAAGGTTCATTCTTGTTTGCAATTAAAAAAAGTTTTACTAACTCTTCCAGTAATATCCTATAATAAAAAAATTGTGCAAGAAACAGCCATTTAAACTTTATTTAAGAAAACTTTATTCATTTTGTAATTCTTATATATTGTTAATTAAAATTATATTTTTAATGTGAATATAATTGTAATTCTTAATTTCATATCTCTAATTTAACACATAATTTCATATTTATGCTGGGCACTCCCATAATTTTTTCTCTGCTCAGGAACATTATTAATTTTCTTCCAAATTCATTCTTGTTAGGATGTGACTATGACTCCAGAGTATTTGCTAAAATACTTGTTAGTCGCTAAGCATCTTTTTTCTTGGTAATATTTCACTATCATTATTTTCATTATCTGTATCAGGTAAATATATGCTTATTTTTTCTGATTTTTCTGGATCCCTACAATCACCTTAATCTTCATTGTTAGCACTACTCTTGTTCATTACAGTATTTATTTTTCTGCTTCTTTTTTCTTTAGTAAAGTCAATGCTCACAGTAAATATTTATGTGAATAAAATCTGCTAACTAATGTCAGTTTGGTTGTAACTTGTACCAAGACAATCTAACTTTAAACAATATGTGATAATGATCTATGATATCAACATAATAAAAAATGTCAGATTCGGGTAACAAGAAAGTTTAAACTACATTTATTATTATATTCAATTGCAACTTCTATCATTTGATAAGTATAATTCGTCATTGTGCTATATGACATGAAAAACCAGTAACAAGTTATTTTGGTTATTTTATCAGATGGGACTAGGCCATTAAAATATATTCCAAAATATTAAAATTATAATTTAATTTCTTTAAATTCTTTTGTTATTATTTAATTTCTTTTTTTATTATTTAATCCCTTTAATTGTTTTTTAATTTAGACAAATGTGCTTGCAAACAGCATCACCACATTTTGTAAATTGTAACAATTCAAAGTTGTAAATCAATTGATTAACAACTATTCTCAATTGAAATTTAAAAACTTTGATGTTATTTATGGAATTAACATGAATGTTTTTTTTTTGTGTTGTTCAAAAGTAAAATAAATGTATATAGTTTTAAAAGTGTCACAACATTGATCATTCGTAAATTTTTGTTTATAATAGTATTTTCTAATACAAAATTTATTTCTTATTTTTTCAATTTTCACTTTCTTACAAAGCTGAGTAATTAACAATGGTAATTTGTCAAAGAAGATGCTTTTTGAAGTGCAGTTTTGAAAAAGTTTAAAAATAAGCTCTAGTATTTATTTTTAGTATTATATTTTTTATGAATTGTAATTTAAATATTATATTTTGGTACTTACCATTTTGTTTTTTATATTTTAGAATCCCAGAAATTAGAAATATTATCATCTTTAAAAGCACCGTCTGTAAGTATACTTTTGTTAATTTAGGAAAAAACAAAACATTTTTCTCCCAACTTAAAAATTTAGATGTTATATTTGTTTTTGCTGGTAGTTTATGCTTAACTTTCATTTTGAATGTAGATCACTAATATTACTTCTACAAGTGCCTTGTTGGAGTGGGAAGCCCCTGAATTACCTGCAGAAGCAGATTGTGATATTGATGTGTCAGAATTGCAGTACAATTTATTACTGTGTGATAAAAATTTAAGTGCTAAATCAAAAGTAATTTATAGGTTAGTAAAAAAATATCAATATTTTTTCTTCTTTCAAGTAATGATTTAAAAATCACTTTTGAATTGAAATATTTTATAACAGATCTGAATAATGTGTGTGGGTATTTTTTCAATCACAAACATTCATGTTCACTAAAGATTCTTAAGATTTTCTGTACATAATGTTGAAGTATTTACTAATCAAAAAGTGGGAACTTCTAGTCATTTATTTTAATGATGAATATCATTAAGAAATTCACTTACTTCATACTATGAATGATTTCTTCTCTAGGCTAAGATTTTTTCCCCCCTTGAATTTTATTATTTTTTTAAAAGCTACAGTTTTTTAAAAGAATTAATTGTATTCCTTTTATATTTAATTAAAAATAATTTTATAATTGATTGCTAATTTTTAATATGAAAACTTAGTATTTTAAATGAAAAAGAATTTATGTATTAGATTTTCTTAATGTTTACTTTGCTGCATCATGCAATTTCATAAGAATATTTTGAATAGACTGTATTACGCAAAGAAATATGTAGCAATTTTATACAACATTGCTGGAAAATAGTTTTATTATTTAATATCAGCTATTTATGTGCAGTTTTTTGTTAATCAACTTAGTAAATTTTAGAATTTCATATATTTCAAAGGTGTTTAAACTAAAATTTATGTCATATTATCAGTTATAAAATAAGTTTCAAAACCCCTAATGATTTCTAAAATAATCACCAAAACTTTAAAAAATCTTATGTAAAGTTACCTTTGTCATAGCCTTTTAGGAAATTTAATTTGCTTTTCTGATTATGAAAATTTTTATAAAGTTATGCATTGAAATTTTTAAAACATTTTTCTTATAACAGTTAATGCTTTTATACTTCATTCAGAAAAATTTAATTTTTTTAAATAGAAAAACATGAAAAACATTTTATACCTAAATTCTTACCATAATTATTTAAAATTTTTAGTGTAGATTAATAAGATTTGAAATTATTTTTTTCATTATTGTATTCATTTTTTTCTTTGCATTTAGTGGGAAAGAGACTAAATTTCTTACAATTGATTTGAAACCAGCTACTTTGTTCTCAGCTCAGTAAGTATCTTTTATTTCTTTCTGTTTTATAATTCAGATATTTTTAGGCATATTTTTAACTATGGCAATGAAAGTTTTCCCATCAGTAAGAGTGAGGTAAACAAATTTTCTCATTCAATGATTTATCTTCAGAATAGAACATAATGATTGCTTTTATATTTAAAGATGATATGGTATTATTATTATATTTGCAATATTAACTATATAGTTCATAGTAATAAAATTGTCTCATTAAATAATAAGCAGTAATTAAAAATGAATACAGCAGAGTAGTTCCAAATGAAATACATTGCAAGACAATACATAGACAATACAAGTGGATATAATTATTAAATTATGATTAAATTTAACTATCAAAAGTATTTTATTCTAATTGAATGAAATTTATATTAATTAAATTGGTTCATATAAAATAAAATCTGATGTTTTGGAATTTTCTGAAATTAAATATGTTTGTTAAAATACTGTTAGTATACTTTATTAATTTGAAAAAAATATTTTTGGATCAATATTTTTTTTATTATTTTTATCAACACTTTTTAACTTTGATTTTAGATTTTATTTCGTTTTTTTTTTATACTTATATTTTTAGTTCATGTAAGCAATTTTTATTTCAATCATTTTATGCAAATAGGGAATGTTTCACAAAGAACCATCTAATGTTCATCTTCTATCCTGCTTTTTAATTGATTATTTGCCATCATCTGACCTCCAAAATCTTTGTTAAAGATTTTGATGTGCTAATAATCTCATGCCAAGATCTAATAATTATTAGAACAACACTTACAAAAGGCAGTGAATAAATACATAATGTTATAAATTTTGCGTAAATTAAATGTAAATATGTATGGATTTTTGTATAAATGTTTGTAAATATTTTAATTGTATAAAATTAATTATAATGGAATCATGTGTCAGTGAGAAAAACTGTTCTAAGGGGATTTACAACAGAAGATAGCCATATTTGACTAATTTGGGGATATTGGTGTGTTAGCGATGACATTAAAAACCAATATCATTCAATCTAATATTGGTTTTTACCACATGCTAAAACGTATAGAAGGAGCTAAGAAATAAAGATGTGTTTTTAGAGAATGTTGGAGAAAATTCCACTGCTGTTTGGAATGAGTGCACTGATTCTGTATTTGTCCCACCAACTTTAGTGGGGCGTTATTTGGAGGGTAATCAGATCAATTAAGAGAACGAGCTGCATTTAGTTGGCTTGGCTTGGTTTAAGAGAGCATCTTTTCTTTTTCACGTGTATTCCTGCTGCTGTTATTAATTTTGTCAATGGTGTTGCATATATTTAATACATGTTTTCTTAGACAATTAAGCTGGCATTTTTGCTTCATTCTTGTGTGAGAATTTTTTTTTTCGTAACAGTATATTTCTTGTAAAAAGATTTGTACTGGAAAGAAATCATCTACATTTGAATAATTATACAGAAAAGTGTCTTTTTACTGTGGTGAACAAAATAAGCATTTTAAGGATGATTTGCTTTGGTATAATTAACATTGAACAATTTTAAAGGTGTTATTCTAAATATCTTGGAGTCTTGATTGAATTTTAGTTATATACTATCCAGTTGTACTTTATATTTGTCTAGATGCCATTATTTCTTGTATTGATTACAAATACATATTCAGGTTTGCCACTTTAACAAGAAAATATAAAGAGTTTGAAGATGATTTAAAAAATAGAGAAAAAAATGCAGGGAAATTTGAAAATTTCCTTAAAAACATGGTAAATACAAAAAATTTTAAATTTCTTTTTTTTTAATGAAAAAAAATGCCAATGTCTGAACATTGCTAGAATAAAAGATCATAGCCCTCAACACCAAAAATAAAAATGCTATATAATCCCCCCTTTTCCACTTTTTGTCTGCATGCATCAATCTAATTTCGATTTCAGAGACAGTTGTTCTTTTTCCTCAAGATTGCAGTAATGAGGATGCTCGAGAGAAATAATTAAATTCTTTTGGCAAGAATAGCAACATTCAATATGAGGAAAAATGACTGTATTATTAATTAATCACACTTGAATTTATTGAATAGTTTGTTTATTATTTGAGAAATTGTGAGTTCATTCTGAGTAGATTAAAATTATTATTTATAAACAAACACAAAATCTATATTTAATACAGATTGGACGGATAAAAATATGAAACCTTATTTGCCGAATGAACTTAAACAATATGAGAAAACAAACACTTATTAGTCATGCTACAAAAAATTATATGCCAGTTCTAAAATGTCATAATTAATATTGGACCATGTGTCTAAAAGGAGAACAGGTGATAATATGCCACGTTCAAAAACATTAAATTTGATGTTCGAAAATAAGCTGATTTTGATCTTTTTAGTTTTCCAGAACAACAATTTGAAGCTGAACTTTTAATGGCATTAAAATTTATTGCATTGCATTAAGTGAAATCATTTCATACATTCCATTCTGATACATTAATTAATGTGTTTCATGCTATATTGGAAATATTTTCACTGATAGATGTGCTTTAGGTTGTACATTATTTATTGAGGATTATCTTCATTTTTTTCAACATTCTCTTTAAATAATAAAATATTGATGAATCTTTGAACAATGTATCACAAAATACCAAATAAGTCTTATTGTTAGATATTGGTTGTTAAATCTACCAATAGTTTCTACAAGAGATTATAATTAAATATTTCAGACATACCAATGCTGAATAATTTTTGGGCGATTTTTGACAAGTTGTATGAAGTTTAGATATACAGTTATTGTTTCAAATTAGTATGGATGGATCAAACGTAAATTAATAATTTTTATAACATGTCAAATTCTTGTTTGGAAAGGACTTGTATTTTGGATGCAGGTATGTTAAGCATTTCAATATGAACAAAATTCAATTGAATGGAAGTAAATGCTACTCTAAGAGAAATGTATGTGTTTAAAGGTGGTCCTCCTAGACATGCCAATTTTCTGGGAATAACAAGTTCTTCAAATTTCCATGAAAGTGTTGTTCTTCCCACTGGGTAGAAAACTTAAGTTTCTACAAAAGTACTTTATTATCTTTTGATAAAATAAAGGAAAGCATAGATTTCAATTTTTAAAAAAAACTTCCTGGTCTATCACAAGTTATAATATCAAAAGTTGAATAAATTGTTTCTAACCAGAATTACCTTCTTTTATATTGTTAATATTCTTCAGGCATTTTTTTAAAAATAAGACATTTGAACCAATGGTACCTTTTTCATATAAAAAACTCTGTCAAGTTAGGCATAATAAAAGAAACAAAAACATTGGACACTTATTTTTGGTGAAAATTGATGATTCTAAAATTAACAGAAACATTGAAGATTTATTTTTAATAGAGCTGGATGATTCTAAAAAAATAAGTCTTAAGTAATCTGTTTTCGAAATAATGATTACAAGTAACTTAATTATTAATGAAAAAAACAATCCTTTTAGCAGAATGTTTTCTATCCGTGAAGAATGCAATTAGAAAAATATATATATTTAGTAGCGTATTCAAACATTTTACTGTTTTACTGCATCTTGTTTAAAGCCACATTTTTTGAAGAACTTGGTTTTATCCATTAAATAAAATTATAGACTATTGTTATTCCATTATAATTAGCTTTTGAGTGCTGTTAATGCATTTTTTATATTGCATATATGTACATTAAAAAAAATGGATCCCCCCCCCCCAGATTTTAATGGCATGCCTGACGATATATGGTTTCACTTATTTCACTGTTTTTCTGTGATTGAATACCATACACTGCTATGATTTAAGGAACTTATGTCATATTTCTCAAATATAGCCTTTAAGCGATTTATCACCTGCTCTCACTTTGTTTAAAGCAAGAAAAATTATCAACCTTATACTAATTCTTAGCATAGTCAAGCAGTCAGTAACAAGAATTATTTCTTGTCTGTTAAATATGTCAATTATTTTTTTAAATAGATCTGTAATGGGAATTTCTCAAAACAGAAAAAAGAATGATGAATTTTTTTTAGAATAAAAATTTTTTTCCACATTATTAAAGAATCAAATATTTTTCATCCAAATCACTATAAAGTAAAATGATTGACAAAGAATGATGACAGATGATTGACAAAGATATTTTTAGCTCTGGTTATTCTATCTGAAGCTAGTACATTTCTTTTCTTTCCCTTCTCCTCATTCATTTATTGTCTTTTGTATGATTTGTTGTTTATAATAGTAGTTTTTTGTGCAACTTAATTTTTTTGTTTGAAAGTTGAGTGGGAGGAAAAAAATTTTACAGCAAATTTCATGTTGGAAATGATTTTGCATTTACAGAAAATTCTAACTGCAGCATGGTTAGTGGCATTTTAAAATTAATTTTTTATCCAGATAAAAAAACAACTTAATTTGCCTTATGTTTTTTAAACTTAAGAAGTAAAAACTGTAGAAATAAAAGTGCTTTATTTGGTGATATTTAATGATTTTTATTGCTTGTGCCTAGCTGATTAAATTGTAGCTAAATGTTCTATGAGATTATTGGTTCCATATATGAACCAACCCTCATAACTGTTGAGGGTTGGTTAAAAAAACTCTTGAAACTGTTGAGGGTTCCAAAAACTCTTGATAAAATCAGAAATTTAATGCAATGTATTTACAGTTATGCAGTTTAATTGGTAGTTTTCTATATGTGTTTTATATAAATTATCTATTAATGGTTTTTTAATTGGTTTTGAGACAAATGTTTGCTTCAAGCTATTAAAGATTGAGGCGATTGTAATTATACTGCTTTTGTTACCATGCAGTTATGAATGACAAGAGAGAGAGAACAAAAACAAGCAAAGGAGATTTAATTTCACATCCAAATTTTTTACTTGCATTATTAAATATAATAATAATTTAAATATGAACTCAATAATATTTTGTTAAATATGATTCACAGGGCAGATGATATATGTAAAAAAAGTCTATATTTATCAGTATTTTTTGCCTCAATTTACTAAGAATATAATTATATATTTTACTCAGACAATTTGTTAAGAGATGTATGTCTATTACAAAAAATTTAGAAATTAGCTGTTGGACTCCGATTGTAGAAGATGTCTTGTAGATAGTAAGCCATATTTGCCTTAAATAAAACTGTTAATTGAATTAGTAATAAAAGTAATGTAAAAAATCGTAGAAAACGTTTCCTTGCAATTATTTTCAAAATATCATGTTCCATATTTCTTCCATTTCATGCAGACATCTGCTGTAAATTACATTTTTCCTTGCATTACATTACATTTTTATATGTTTAATTTGGAATGATAGTTAATTTATTTTTTATTATGTGTGTGTTTGTGTGTTCGTTTTGGTTAGGTGGTTTTGATGTCTCCAAAATATGCAGGCAAAAAATATTTTCACCTGATTTTACCAGTGTTGCATTAATTATTAGTATGTATACTTATTTGAAAGAAGATATTTTTGTAAAAAAACTGACCTGCTTTTACCAGTATAGCTTTATTATTATATATGCTTCTTTAAAAACATTCGTTTTTATTTCATCATGTTTTTTAAAATGCTGAAATTCATTACATTCATGAAAGTAAATTCTTTTGATTTGCTCATTGTATTTTCTTCATATAAGTAAAAGAAAGAATTAAAAATCATGCGTTAAAACTTAAAAAGAACACAAATGCAAAAATAATTTACTTCAACAGAAATAGTGAAAAGTGTATTATATTTTCTTTAAACTTATTATTAGTTGCTTTTTTTTCGTTATTTTTATGAAATAACCTCATCTACCAGTTTGTTTACAATTTCTTACTTTTAAATAATTAATCTCGCTCTCAGAAAATTATCGTTTGGTCTTTCTTAATTTTAACTATTGTACTTTTGTAATACTGGACTTATATTTATTCTTTAATGACATCATAAATGCATTCTTTGTATTTTTGAAAAAATTGTAAATATTAGAATATAATTTTATACAAAACTTTCATTTTTAATTTCCTTGTGAGTAAAACAAAGTTTTGATGTTCTGAAAATTTTGAAATGGAGAGAAAAAAATACCACTGCTTTTCTAAAAATTATGGATTGTATAATAATATAATCATGTGACCTTATCAAACAAGTTTAAAACATTTTCAAAAAAAAATTGCTTTAAGGCAAAAGTTTTGTTACTCAACTGATTTAGAAATTAAAAAAAAAATTATCAACATTTGCTAAATCTGATAGTTGCATGATGTTTTCAAACCTGTTAAAACTACTTAATGACTTAAATTAATTTAGATAAACAATAGCTTAAACAATTATAATGCTCTCATGTAATAACTCAAATTTTCCTATTGTAGATTTCATTTTATTTATTTTTTTTATTATTTTGTATTAAATTCAACACATTTAAGATTCAAAAAAATGATTTACTTTTTTTAGTTTGAGCTTTTGTCAATTTAAAAACAACATTAATAAAAGCTAATTTTTTCCTCATTGAAGCATCATGTGCTCATTCAAGTTAAATTATAAGTTTTGGGGGTATTGTTATTTATTTTAATTGTTTCATTAAATTAGTAATTTTGGTATTGCAAACGATCATAAAAAATATATCTTGCATTTATTGTTTTAAAAAAATCACATTTCCTATTTATTTCATGTCATATAATCACTTGCTGAAAATTAAATTTTTTCAAAGTTTTAAATGCGGTAGTAATTAACTTATTTTTTTAATCTGAGGTTTTGTAAATGTGATGGCAATATGTTATTAAAAGCTGATTTTTTGAGATGCTCACGCAGATAAAAAATTTTTTTATTTAATTCGAAATAAAGTATTAAAAAATGCAATTAAATTAATTTTTTTTAAAATTCATTAAAAATAGAAATTTAATTTATAAGTAACAAAAACATTAATATTATTGAAAAGATAATTTTTTGATTTTTAACTTGATGCAAAAATTAATTTTGTGCTGTAATATTTGCGGAAATTATAGCGGAAAAAGGCCAAAATTTCGCTTAATTTTTAATCAATTAAAATTTTAATTAAAAATTCCAAAAAGGGCTCCGAGGTATACACATGCTAAAATTAGGCAAACAGTCTGACCTGTTAAGTGCCAACACATAAGCACATTAAGCTTTATTATAAGAATAGATTTGTTTATAAAGCTAAGTATAATATATTTATGAAACTAAATTATTTACCTTTATCGTTCTTTGTTCCTTTTTAATGATTCTTTTATTGTTTATTAATTTTTGCAGAGTTGAAGCAAAATTGAATAAATTATGTGGAAATCCATCCGAAAGTAAGCAGGATTCTTTCTTTTTATAATTATTTCTAAATCATTAAGTTTCTTCAAATATTTGTTTTCAAATATTTTAATTTTTTTCAGAAAAACAAATGGGAAAAATTTTCTGTATAAAACCTTTTTATAATATTTAACAGTGTCTGATAAATATTTCTGAAAAGTACTCAATATTTTTTGATAAAATAGTTTGTTTATTTTAGATTAATTTATAGTTTTAAAATTTTACTGATCTTACAAATTCATATCAGTGCAAAAAACAAATAATGTGTGAACAGAGAAGGTGGAAGTTTTTTAAGAAACCAGTGCAAGTTTATGAATAAGCTTATAAAAAATCAATGTATTTACGTATTAGAACATCAACGGCAACGGTCGCCAATGGTTTAGTAACTCATTGACGATGGATTCCAATTTGTTGATAAACCATTCACGCTAACAAAACCAACAAAATGGCGGACTACAGTTAAGGTTTAAACAATTTTTTAAATAATGATGGTTTAGCAACTCATTGGCGATGCCTTCAAATTCGGTGATAAAGATGGACGATCTAATATATAAGTACCAAAATAAATTTTGAAAAAGTAAGTTAATATCCATGAGATCTTCAAAATTCTTGTATTTCAGGTTCTTCTTTCAAAACTTTATGCTGTAAACCTGAAACTCCACAGCCTCCCAAACTTCAATCAAGAAATAAAACTTCCATATCCTTAAAATGGAATGTAAGTTATAATTTAATGTTCTATTATTTGTTTTGTAATTTTTTTAGGTAAGAAGCCTGACTTTAAAACTTAATTATGTTTTAAAAATTAATCTAATTAACTAAAAACCTTTTTGATATTAATTGTTGTTGTTTTTAGAATTGTATTGGTGGGATATATGTGAACATTTCTCTAAACCTTTATTGAAATAAAAATGTATTTTTTCAAACACTTGCTAATTGATGAACTATTGATGACTTTTAAAATTTATAATAACATTTTGCATAAATTTGTATAAAAGCAAGCCTTTCATCTTTTTGTGCTATTATTTTATTTATTGGCTATTTATTTAGTGTATTATAGAATAATAGTGTTCTTAATCCCTATTTTTCATTTCCTGTATTTGAGTTTATATGTTTTAGAAGTTAAAATGTTCAGAAATTTTGAGCCCTGGCATGAAACAAATACCTTTCAAAAAAAAAAAAAGGAAGAAAGCTATTTTATGCTTAATTAATTTAGAGGTAAAATGATTTATTTATACCAGATTAGAAATAATTATAAAAGCAAAAATGAAACAAAAAAGTAATTATGAATCTGGCCTGAAATACATTCTGGGTGAGTGGTCCATATTTTGGACAAAAGTCACAGAAAAAATAATCTCTGGTTTCAATATCTACCTGAGGATGACCCTTGAAAAAGTCTTTATGCTGGATTCCTCATCCTTTTCTTTTTTGTTCCATTTTGTACTTAAACTTAATGTTTTTTTTTTTTTTTTCTAATTTGGTTAAATGTATTTGTCTTTTAAATGTAGTACCTTCAGCACTCTCTAACTATAATGTACCTTTTATTAGTTTTGGCATAGGAAATATTTACTTTTAATTAAACTTCAAAATGATTGCTTTTTTTGGTTGATAATTTCTTATTATTGTATAATAACCTTTGTTATTCTTTGTTTATTTGTATAATAACCTTTGTTTATTTCTCTCATTTTAGGCTGCTGTTGATAATGGTGCCAAGATTACATGTTATATTTTGGAATTTGATGAAGTATTGATTAATTTTTCCTATTTTTAATTATTTTAATCTAAATAAATAAATGATATGATGAAATTAATAATTTTAATAAAATTTTATAGTCATTGGAAGAAAATTTTATTATTTCAAAAAATTCTTATTTGGTATCTTAAAAATTTATTTTTTGACAGCTTATTTTAATTTTTAGGGTACAGGATCTGACAACTTTGTTGAAATTTTTAATGGCCTTCAGAAACAGTACAAAGCAGCAAAACTAAAAGCATCAACATGTTACAGATTTCGCTTGGCCGCTGTCAATGAATATGGCCAGAGGTAGAAATTCTTTTATTATACAGATATAGTTAAAATATCATGCAAAGAATTTTTTCAATTTTTTTTTTGTCTCCTGCCCCTTTTTTTATTAAAAAAATTTAATTATCTGTTAGAAAGAAGGAAAAAAAAACATGCAGATAAAACATTCATGATTTATTTTTTATTTTGATTGCATGTTATAATCAAGATTTTGTATTAACAAATGCTTGGCAATCTGAAAAGGAATTATGTTGTTTAGGATTGTAAATTATTAGATCTTTTTCAATTGTATTAAAATATCCATGTTTGAACATTTAATCAAAAAGGCATAATTCCAATTTGATTTTATCAGTATTTTTTAAATGAATGCTCATGACATCTAAGTATGAAACAATCCAAATGAGTTGATCTTAAATTTTTTTGTTTCATATGAATGCATATAGTTTCTAGTTATGACAAGATTGATTGCCTATCTCATAGCATTCTAAATTTAAGAGTGATTGCACAGTTTGAATTTTTGTAGAGCATTTAGCCTTAAGAATTATGATTGATTCTGTCAATAATAGACATTTCTAACTAATGGGATCAGAATGTTTTACCATAGTTCAAAGTGTATTTGCAATTACTATTCCTTTTGCTGTGATTTGATGTAGGTTCTAAAAGTTGACTGATATGATTAGATTAATACTATTATGATTGGTCAGTAACTGATTACAGAAGGCAATTAGTATCAATACCAATAATTATTCTTGATTATTATGTAAATCTTATCTGTAATCTAAATCTTGTGTGCAACATTTTTCTCATATCACGTTTGCACTTAAAGAAAAGTTTTTATTTTTCAAGAGTTTTATTCATTTAGTATAGATTCATAGAGAGCATTAATTCTGAGAAAAGAGACCAGTAAAATTTACCACCAGTAAAATTAGTATATTTCCCTCCAATTACTTATAATCCCACATTTTCAAACAGAATATTGTTTTTATGGCTGTCTAAACATTTCCTCAGTTCATTTTGTAAGGATCATTCACTTGTTGATAGAACTCAAGAGTCTGTGTTATGCAATTAAATTTTATGATTAGAATGTATAAAATGTGAAAGAAACTATTGTTATTTTGTCATTTGGGAGACATTTTTTCCATTTCAAATGAATACCTTTTTAACTTGACTTTACATTGTATTTAGATTCAACACCTTGCAAAAGTAAATATTTTTTTTTCAGTGATTATAGTGCAATTAGTTGTTTTTCCACCAGTGGTAGTACTCCTAGTCAACCTGCACCACCTGTTTTAAAAGAAGCCTGTGTGAATAAACTTTACCTGGAATGGGAGCAAAGGCCAAATGATGATAACTACACACTGCAAATGGAAGATGAAAGGACAGTATGTAAATATTTTATGTTACTTATTAATTGACAGCTATGATTTCACATATTTTAAAATTTATTTGAATTGTTTAGAAATTGAGTAAATGGGAAAAGGGTTTTTATGAATTAGACAAATGAGGAATACCAAGATAGGTGCATAAGATGCATCTGAACTCAAAACTTAATTTACATATCTTTTGTGATTCTAGTTAACAGTTGTATGCCCCTGGCATTTAATTTAAAATGAGCACTTGCACTTTACTTGAAGCAAGATCTAGAGTATTGCTCAAATTTTTATTGCTCAAGATCTAGAGTGATTGTTCAAATTTTTATTAGAAAATCTGTTAAAAGATGAAGGAAAAATATGACTCATATCTTATTTATCATTAGATAGAAAAAATGTTAAGGCAGAGAATAGAAAATCGATAGGTACATTTTGAAATATGTCCAAGTAAGTTTGAAAATTCTTAATTCAATTTTCTTCATTTAAGAAGTTGATAAGAGTTACTGTGTAGGTAATGAGATGTATAAATATTGTAAAACTATGGGCACTTGTCATTTAATAGGTGCACAAAGACTTAACAAACCGAAAAGGGCAGAAACAATGTATATTGTAAAAAAATTGTTTGCTTCAATTAATGAAGATAAAGTAAGATCTCTCGAATATATTGTATATATATTGTATATATATAAAAATGGATTGTTCAGAATGAAGATTTGATTGATGTTGTTAGAAGACATTGCAAATTTCAAGTTTTCAATAATCCTTTCTTCAGATCTTGTGGTTACAAGTGTATATGCATAAACACAAGGAACTTCTGTATTGTGGAATTCAAACTATGATGCCTTCAAGAAAAAGGGCCGGGTATTAAGAGGTAGAAGAATTTTTAGAAAAGTGATTCAGCAGTGCATTACATGTTAAATTCTCAATACTAAATACTGAAGTGAATTGTGTTCCCCTTTCTGAAGATCAAATAAAAAAATGCTGCCATATTTAAAATAATAGGAATCTATCTAGCCAGTCTAATATCCTTGAAAAGTTGAAATAAATCATGATTTTTTTTTTCATGATTTTTCATGATCATGAAATAAATCATGATTTTTTGTGCTTTTTTCAATCAACACTTTTAGAACTTGTCTTGCCGATATTGACTAATAAATTTTTGCTAGCACTTGTGTGATTGATAGTTTACTGGGGTAAGTCAATAGTCATCTATTTAGATATGCTAAGGACTTTGTTGAGAACTGAATACCCTTAAAGGCTGAAGTTTGATTGGGATAAAATGATTTTTGATGAAGATATATAAAGAATAATTTGGAAATTTATATCTTTTTCATTTCACTGGGGGGATGAATGGTGGCAGCATCTCAGTATTTTAGTTGAAGATTTATACAGGGGAAATTTAGATAAAGCATGTTTGAACCATGAAGAATTAAGTTCTCTGCTGTGTGAATGCGAAAATGTTGTTCACTCTTGACCTATCGTATATGTGTTTGATGATAATGTTGAACCATTAGCACCTTTCATGTTTATACATGAAATAAAAGAATGTAGTATACTAGATCCTAACAATTTAGAATCTATCAACTTGCGAAAAGAAAAAGTATCTGTATAGAATGACATTTAGTGAAGACCTTTTCAAATGTTTCTAGTTGGAATACTTAAATATTATAAAATTCTGAATGTTCTTGGTATTAAAATGGCTAAATGGTGCTGGTGCAGAATATTAATTTAAAACAATTGTTATAATCTTTAGGAAAAGTAGCTGAACATTTTCCTTGTAAAGATGGGGTTATTTGTCTTATTAAAATGGAAACCTCCAATGGTGAAATTTTGTGGTCTAGACAACATTTTTATTCTCTTCAAATAAATGCAGCTTTAGTTCTAACATCTTCATCAATGAGTTTTAAAAATTGCAAGAAAAAATATCCAAAAGGCAAAAAATGCCGAGAATCTCATTTTGGGAGTATAAGAAAATCCAATTAAAAAAGATGAAAACACCTTTAACAAAATAAACAAATAACCTGGATGTGAAATCATAGCTGTCAAAGAATTAGATCTTTAATTATTGACTGTAATTTTATATTTTAAAGTCCAAATACAAAATGTGGGAGTATCACATATACAATTTGATTTAAAGAAATCGACTTAGAAACTATAATTTAAGGAAATGTGTATGAACCTTTCTTGTAAATAGTAGTTTTCATTAAAATTCTCTCTTTACAGCGGAAGCATTATTCTGTCATACAAGCAAATTTTTCTAGTTTCATATCAATTTTGCATACTAAAAAAATCTAATATTCCTGTATTTTGGTAATTAGAGTAATTTCATTTATTCATTTATTTGATACTTAATGCTGATGCAAGATTTTACAAACTTTTATGTTGATTCTGTGCAAGGAAATTAACTTCTTAGTGAAATTTAGGATAAAAGTTAAACATTGCATTCTAACTTTGTTTATTCTTAAAAATCTAAAAGTATTGAAAATCTATTAAAATATTACAATTATTTCAGCTTCATGGATTTTTGTCAATGTATAATGGCAAAGAAACTGCATACACTTGCTTGAGATTGACACACAACACCAGTTATAAATTTAGAGTAAGTATAATTTTAAAAGTTGAAAATATATCATTAGCACTCTGGATAGTTTTTATAAAAAGCAGAGAAATAAAATGAAACTCTTAAAATCTGTTTTAAAAGGGCATGCAGAGATGAGTGCATTGAAATCATGTTTGATGCATTGACATTTTTTTATTCCTGACTTGTTTTTACTGTAAATTATGATTGAGTGATTCATGCAGTAGCCAATTTATCTGTTGTAAATAATAAAGTAATAGAAATTGAACAGATTGTCAATGTTTTGAGTAATGTAATGTTTTTAATAATTTTTCTTTTAAAGTTTTATTAAATGTCCTTGATTTTTTTTTTGAAAAAGAATTAAAGTTATAATATGTTGATTTATTTTTCAAATTAATCTAATGGAAGCATGATGGTTTTTACATATTCAATAGTATATCAAATTAAAATTTTAATCCTTAAATTTTTTAAATAATAAAGATCTTATGATTAAAATTTTACTGCATGCCAAAAGTCTTCTGATATTTTGGAAATGACTTGTTCATTCTTTTTTAAATTTTTCCAAAAAGTATTAATTTTTATCTAATTATTTCAATTTAAGTTATGTGCTAGTAATGATGAAGGATCTTCTCCTTGGAGTCAAGTTGTAAGTTATTCGACTTTACCTGATAAACCTGATAAGCCAGGAAAACCATGTTTGAAAGGTCGATCACATTCAACATTCTTTAAAGTAATATGGGGTAAGAGAATTTATATATATTAACTCATTTCTATTTATTCATTGCATCTGTTATTTAGAGATAATACTTTTTTTTTGTGAAAGATACAGCATTTCTCTTCAATTACTCAAGAAATGCTTTGTTAAGAATTGTAATTTTTTCTTGATGTAATAAATATTATTACAATTTTATTACTTTTTAATTTTTGAGAAAAAAAGAAAACATTATAGCATCAACAAATTTGAACTGAAGCTTTTGGTGAATCTACATATCCTAACCTCCTCCAATTCTGTGGGAGGGGGGAGATTGCAACTATGTATATTGTTGGAAACACAATAACTCAAAAATATTTTGAGCTAGATGGGTGGATGGAATTTTTTATATGGCCTTTACATCAAATTTTATGATTTCTATCAAATTTGAAATAAAGTGGGGAAGTCTATTTATGCAATTATCTAACATCAACTTAACACAATAATCACAAATTGTGAATATCTAAATAGATAAAATTTGGTATATTTGTTTCGCATCTATACTGTAGATCTGTATTGATTTCGGAACCAATTCCAACAAGGGGATGACCTTGTGTCAGTTTGTTCTTTTGTATGCATGGAAATTTGATATGAAACAGAAATGTAAAAGTTTTAATTATGTGATATTCAGTTTGCAGTTTTAGCCTCTTAAACTTTCAGCTTTAGGAATCCAAATGCGTCAGAATTATTTTTAATTAGTTCATCCAATGGAAATAACTGATATGGTTTACCCCTTTTTTAAAAATATTTTTTGAAAATATCCTTTTTATTTTTTACTACTGATAAGGTTAATTGGTCATCTGCTCCCTCTGTAGTAAACAGGTTGCTGGTTTACCCTGCCTGAGTCTTAAAAGTGACTTTGTATCACAGTTTAATTTAATTTTTTTAAATGTTTATTAATTCTGCAGATAAACTAATGAAATAAATATTATGATGTTTAGTAAATTTTATGCACATTACGGCTATATAGTTATTTTTATAATAAGCAGGCTCTAATTTGTAAAATCATTTGTATGTTTGTGAATAAAAAGTCTCATTTGAATAATTATTTGGAAAAATTAATTAAAATTAAATCTTATATTTATAATTATCTTTCAAGCATTACTGAAGATGTGATTTTAGTTCTTACAATCCTTGAACTCAGCATTGTAATTATATATTACATTGCATATTTTTTATATATATTACAGCTTATCAATTTTGATAACAATTTTTAAGAAATAGAATATTTTTTTATTCATAGCATAATTTGAATAACGTGTAATATAAATTATTAGTTGCAATTTCTGTTATGTTGCTAATGCTTAAAATTGAAAACAATTATTTTTTTTTTACTGAAAATTCGTATCTATTCTGGGAGTATTGTGTCATTAAAAACTGCTTCTTTTTTTTATGGTCTTTATAGAAGAGTAGTTTTTTAAAAAAAATTCCTTCTTATCCAGGTACTTATATCTTGCTGATGATGAAGGACGAAAAACAATTATAGATGTTCTTTCTTTATGTTGTTGGATCTTTCAATGTGTAACAGATTTAATAAAATTAAATGTCCCTAGAAAAGAATATCTTTTAAATGAAATAATTATACAAGGGGGAAATATATAATTTTCATTTATTTGATCTTTCATTCTTTTAAATTGATTGAAATATATTCTTTTGGTTGATTCTTCTCTCACTTTCTCTTGCTTGTTTGGGTGGGGGTATCCTTTCCTTTTAAAAAATAATTTTTAATATTCATCTAAAAGTGAGTGTTGGGTTTTAATTGTAGCTTCAGCATATAATTGCTTTTCTGTATGCAATTACTTGTTTGTTCAGTTATATTTCAATAATATTTAGTGATTCACCATTAATGAATTAGGTATTTTTAATTCAATTATTTCATGCTAAAGTGCAGAATCTTTTAACTATATGTTAGAGACTGTTTTTCATTCATTATGAGCTTTCATAAGTGATTACACTGAACGATTCCTTTTTCATTCAAAGAGAAAAAATTGTTATCACAAAAAATTCAAGTTGGATATTTTGTCCAACTTCCATGATTCAAACTTTCAAATAACACAATTTTCATATTTTGTCTACCTGTGAACACAATAATTGAAAAACTTTTTGAGCTTAAAAGATATTCATATTTCTACCAAATTGTTAATAAAATCTACTTTCATGATTTTTTTCTCCAGAGTACTGAACAAGATAATTTCAAAATGCATAGGACCACATTGGTAAAATTTGGCACTTAGTTTTAGTTTCTCTGGATCCATATCAAAATTTTGAACCAAACACATTGATGAGTTGATTATTTGTCTTTCTTATGTTCATGTAAAGTATTAAAAACTATTAAAAGTAAACTGTTAAAATGATATTTATATAAATGAAATTTGGCTAGGCATCTTGCTTGTCATATATTTTAGATTTAATTGGCCACCAAAAATTTTTGTTGTCTTGATTTTTTTTCTACCTTAATTGGAAAATAAAAATCCCTAGCATTTATTGTCTTGTCTAAGGCCCTTAATTTTTATACCTGTATATTTATTCCAGCTGAAAATATATTGAGGGATGCATTTTCAGCTGGTTTCATATACATTGTAAAGTATAAGAAACTCTTTCTTCAAATGTATCAGAATGATGACCTACTTTTTGCCCTCTTATGCATCTGATAAAAATAAGTTAATAAAATACTTAATATTTTTTTAAAGTTTTGAAAGAAAATTTCTCAGTTGAAATTGCTTTTTCAATAAATTGTTAATGCTAGTGTGGTTTTCCTAATTGTACATCTTGTTCTACAGTTGATAAAGTGAGTACCCCATAAGAAGGAACTAATTATTAAAATACTTACATTTTATAAAATCAATATTTCAATAAAATTGTATGCTTTTCTGGCATGATTGTCCTTAGCTTATTTTTAAAATGCTTGAATGCATCACGATTAGATCTTCAGAAAATTTTGCATCAGTAAAATAGGTTGTTTTTGCAGAGAACAAACAAATATGGGGGGGGGGAAACATGTTCTGTTTGGATTTCCATCAGAAAGGAAAAAAATTTCTATTTTCGTAGAGTTAATCAATTTACCTAATCAAAGATAGATTTCTTAGATTTTTTTTTTTGGTTTTAAATTACATATTCTGTATAAATTTAGTAAGTTTATAATTAGGTTGGTGGTTACTTTTCCTGTTATTTCTATCTTTTAATTGGTAATATGACTTCTAAAAATATTACATGACATTTTTAGCAAACTAATGAGCACAATTTTTTAAAAAATTATATTTTTTATGACTTTACAATTTTATTAATGTTATAATATTAAACTTCTTTTTAAAATATTGTGACATTTTCCTTAAAAGATGGATTAGAAAAAATAATAATGCAATGTTTGATATAGAATTTTATTTTCAGAGCCTCCCAAAGAAGATGGTGGTAGTCCTGTGACTGAATACAATCTAGAAATGGATTCTGGTGATGGTAATTGACTTCTATTATAAATTGTTTGGAATAATTTTTACATTTTCTTTATATCTGTTTACTTGATTGACATACTTGTTTTCCTATTAAGCCTTTATGTCTATATATCGTGGTGAAGATTTAGAATTCCAATGTGAAAATCTTCAACCTGGAAAGTCATATTCTTTTAGAGTTCAATGCAGCACTCTTGGTGGCACTAGTGAGGTGAGTTATTGTTTCACTTATTTTCTGAGTCATTATTGTTTTGATATATCTTTACTTCTAAAGTAAAACATCAGTTTCATAAAATATTAAAAGTCCATTGTCATTTAATTTTTGGAAATAGTTTTTTACTTTATTTATTATAAAAACATTAAATACAAAGTTTTAAGTTAATTTAACTTTCAATCTTGACTTTCAAAATGTAAAATATAAATAAATAAACTTTAAAAATGTTACAGTATTTAATAAATGAAAAAAAATTCAAACAGGTTAATGTAAACATTTTATTTCTAGTAAGAAATCGATTATTATTTATCATCTCTTTTGTGTCTACTTCAAAAAACCTACTCCAAGTCTTTGTCAGCATTTTATTTAAAAGGAGGATTTCATTAAAACAGATATTTAGTAACGGGTTATTAAACAGGTAAAACAGTATTTCAGGATTTTATTAAAACAGGTATTGAGGATCACAAAGGTTTTGTGAATTATTTTCCCTTAAGTCTTAAGGTTTCGTGAATGATTTCATACAGTCACTATTTGTCATTTGATAGCATTCATTTTGATGAAACACTTAAACCCATGGGCATTAAAACCACTGATTATATTTTCTTGTGATTCTAAGGAGAAGGATGTCATTAGAATATATAATCTTATTTTTCTAATAAAATTCTCTTTTTATAAGAGAAAGATTTTGTTCTGATTGTAACCTAAAATTGGAAATCAAGCATACTTTGATTAAAGAGCTTTCTGGAGATACAAGTGATTGATTATTAAAAATCTTTATATATATATATATATATATATATATATATATATA
>JAOUZG010015456.1:2277532-2309982 GCA_026289955.1 Argiope argentata | reverse complement strand
GCATGGGAAACCTAAAGCTCTTTCTATACATTTGAAATGGGGTAGGTACAAAACTTAAGCTTGTATAATATTATATAATAGAAAAATACATGGTTAATTATATTTTTCTTCAATAAAGCAAATGTATAGTAATGCATTTCTTTTAATATTTTCTTTCCTCATTAGTTGGTATTTATGCATAAAAATCTTTAGTTGTGAAGAGAATTTTAAAAGAGAAGTGCTGTCAATTTTGCAGCTATATATTCTGATTATTTTAAGCTTTTTTTTTACACTTGTGAGCTTTTATTTTTTAAATATCCATTTGATAATACTTTAATTTAAATCTATGTACAAGTACTCTTATATGCATTCCTGGATAGTAAGGATAATACATGAACTGAAGAATCATCAATGTCTTTGGAAGACATCTTTTTTTCAAAACCTGAAAGGTTTTCAGAATATTTCATAATGGTCATTTGAAATTAAATCCAATTTAATCAATGTGTACCATTGTAATAGTGGTAGGTGCAGGAGTGAAAGTCTAACAGTTTTAGAATTTGTCTGTCAACTTTTACTGAATTACATCATGTTCTAATGGTTATTAAAGTTTTGGTGAATAAAGAAAATATCTAAAAAAAAACTTTACTGATTGTGAACTATCAATGAACTTCTTAATGTAAAAATTGTAGGACTGAGTGAAATTCATCATAATGTAAAAGTAGCATATGATGGTTCATTGGACAATAAGCTCTGTGCCATAAATATTCATAATGAAGAGGAAAATGGCCAAATAAATAACATTATTGATTAATGTTTGCAGTTTATTCTATGTATGAATCCACCAAATAAAATAAGCATGTTGATTTAATTTAAATATATTTTATTTTGCATCAAATCTGCCTTGTTATGACCTTTAAACATAATTTAATTTAATAAAATTAAAAGCAAAATAATAATAATAATTTTTTCCTTTGATTTCCATATTTCTTTACGTTGTGAATGAATATAATGCCACTTCAATTTTTGATATTCAACGTTACACATGTCAACGTTACACATGAAACCCAAAATTCATTCTTTATTACAATATGAAAAAGAAGCTGCCCTTCTTTATTTATATAGCATTCTAAAAACATATTGAACTTAATTTTGCAACTGAATTTTCATGTCACAATCCTTGCAAACAGTTTTTTAAAGTTTAAGGTGATCTCTTATTTCATTAATGATAGTGCCCGTTACAAAAAAAATTTCCATGTACACGAATAATAAAACCTAAAGAAATCACATGCTTCTTATACGAAATTTTTTCAAGGAATAGATATGGTGGTAGTGGGAAGGGGAGGGAAAAGCAATTTATTGTAAGTTTTAATTCTCTTTAGATAGTGGACTTATTGTGTACAATGAGCTTAAATACAGATGATCATTTTTTAAATAGTCAAATTTCAGTTCACCTACATCATATGTTTCCAGTGAAGGGAAAAGATCATCTTTATTTAATGTGCATGTATTTTTAATTCTTCTTTGTCTTCTTTCTCAATATAAGGGTCATAGTATTTTGATTAAACGAATGAAAAGAATTAGGTTTTTTTTAAACCTATGGCAGAGACTTTCTGCAATTCTTTCTTATTCTATGTGATGGTTTAAGGTGGGATGAATATTAGTCAAAAACATAAGAAAGGTAGCATTGTTTTTTTATTTGTCTGGTCTCTAAATATTAATTTAAAATATTCCAAATATTTCAACTTGATAAACAGCATCTTAAAATATTATAACAGATTTTTTTTAAAGAGAAAAAACATTTGTTTTTTGCAAGCATATTTATTTGAAATAACATGAAAATGGGTGGTAAAAATTATAAATTAACCAAAATTTTAAACATTAATATTATAAACTATTTATCCATTGTCTCAAACGCTTAAAAGTGAGCAAAGTAGAACTAGTAATATCCAGTAAAATTGCTTTAGTTTTTTGATAAGAATACACTAAAATGTTGGCAGGATTTTTTAAATTTTTGTCTTGTGGATGGCTAGAAGCAGTAATTGGTGCTATCTCAGATAGGCACCAATTAATTCTTTTTGAAATCAAATTTTATTTCTTACATTAATTGTGAGTAACTTCAGATCTGGGGGTTTCTAGGAATACTACTTGAAGAGACTGTTCTATTGCATTTAAATCCCAATTGCTGATTGATAATATTTGTGTGCAAATCCTTGAAAAATGTTAATATAAACAGTAAAGTGTTCTTTATTTCTACTAGGAATGGAATGTATTGAAACTGTGGTAGGATTGACCTAACAAAATATATGTATAAATTCCAAAATAATCATTTTATGAAGGATTAAGTTTTCTTTTAGTTATTTATGATTTTTCTTTAAATTTATTTCTCACTCTTTAACTTGTTTTCTGTCACATTTCCGAAATCATATTAAAAAGTTGAATTGAGACATCCATTAAAATTATCCTCAAGAATATTCAATAACTTCTAAAGCAAATTGCAATTTAAGAATTTACTAGTAATCATATATGGAAATTTATTTTCAAAAATAATTTATTCCATTTGCTCAGAACTGTATAAAAAGTTGAAGTTGAATATAACTTATTAATAAAGAACCAAACTGACAATAAGAATTAAGTTTAAAGCAAATATCAAAGGAAAAATTATGATGAATCAAGTCTGAAGACGTTTTCAGGGTTCACTTTCAGGGAGAGATTCAAACCAGGGATTTTTTCCTAGGGTAATGAGGGTGACTCTTGAAAAAGTCTTCAGGCTGGATTCATTGGAATTTTTCCTTTGATATTTGCTTTAAACTTAATTCTTATTACTAATTTGGTTCATTTCACTTGTGTTGTAGTTGTAGCATCATTAGCACTCTCAAAATACTATGTATGTTTTTAATATTTTGATTGAATAAATATATTTAGGTATATTCCATATTGTTGTGTTTTTCCATCAAAAATTGCTTTGATTTAGGAGTTTTACTGTAATTAAAGTAAAATTAATGTATTTTCTACACAGCAATGTGAGATGGGCAAAGTTATAATTATGAAATGTTAAAAGCTATAGAAAAAAAAATTGAAATCTAACATAATTTATTAATTTGAATTAAATTACCAAAAAAATTTAGAATAAATTTGAATGAATTTGTAATGTATATATATGTGTATTTCTGAGTTCTACATACTTTTATAAATACAGGAAAGATATACGAAAATTAAAATATTTTCGTAAAACACATATTGTTAGAGTTGATTAAATTTTTTTCCTGTTTGCCTTTGCATACTTTATATGTTGTTAGATTTGATCAATTGGGGGAAAATTTGAAATTTGGAGAGCAAAAAGACATTAAAGAGGTTTAATTAAAAATTTGAATGGTAACATTAAAACAAGATCTTGCAATGTTTTCCATTCTTAAAAAATTGATTTAGAAAAGAAAAGTGAAAAAAATAAATATTTGTCAATTATTTGAAATTTCTGCGCTCCATATTTAATGTACTTTTATTCAAATATGTCAGTCAAGTCTTAAATATGATTCCTAGTAAACTCTTGTATACTTTTTTTTTATAGATAGCTTTATTTAAAATGAAGGAAATAGTGAAATGAAATTGAAAGAAACTATGATGTTCTAATTATAATTTACTTAGATTATATGTACAATATTTTTATGGTATTAATTTCGTTTACAGCTAACCCTGAGTATGATGGTGGTAGTGATGTTTTGGGCTATGAAATGGAAGTTATCAATCCTGATGAAACTTCTAGAATAGCTTATAAAGGAGTCATTGCTGATTGTGTTGTTGCTGGCTTATCACCTGGTCGTAGATACAAGTTTAAAGTTAGAGCCTATAATAAAATTGGGGTTAGTATATAAAAATTATTTCATTTGTAATGCTATCTTTTTAACATTCATTTGCCAATGCATATGATACTTTTTGTTTTTACTAAGTGTTTTAATATGTTACATTCTATTAAAATTTTATGAATTCTTTTTAAAATAAAATAAAATGATTATAAATTGGCGTGATTAAAATTGCTAGCTTGGTAACAAAATTTTGACTTTATGTAGTCTTGATTCCAAAGATTTAGGCTGAAATCTTTATTCTTTATTTTGGGATATTTCCATTTCATTTGAAATAGTTAAATTATAGAAATTAGACCTGAGAAATGAGAAAATTCAGATCTCTTTGCAACTCAGATATAAAGATAATAAGAAAATAATTTTTAAAAATGTAAATAAATTGAATTTTTATAATCTTAACTTTCTATCAGCAAGTTATGTATTGCAGCACCATTTTTAGGTGCTATCTATCTATATAAATAAAAATGAATTGTTAAATGTGTTGCTAAGCACTAAACTTGAAAATGGCTCAACCCATTTGGCAAATTAAATAAAAATATTTTCGTTTGGATAAGAGGAAGGGTCTTATAGAGAGTGTGAGAGAGAAAACACAGAAAAATTGCAAGTAAGATAGTAAAACAATACTTTTCTTACTTTTCCGCCAAAAATCTTCATTTATATAATTAAAAATGAATAGCCAAATGTTTAAAACTTCAGTCTGTTATTTTCCCACACAAATTAGGTTAGTCTTAACATGTTTTCAAACAGTTTTTTCATATGATTCTGTTTATTTTCACAGTGCTTGATGCATTTAGAATTAAATATTTTTAATTAATTGATTTTTCGAATTCATCATGGAGTACTTTTGAATTAAATCCAAACAAAACAAAAAAAATTAAAAATTTCTAATCTGTATTGTGTTACCCCAATTGGTGTAGAAAATTCATGCATTTGTGTTGTCCCAATTGGCATTGAAAATTCATACATGTGCAGCATGTTGCAATTGTTGGCAACCGTGTTTTCATTTTAATTAGAATTTTAAAAAAATGTGTATAATAATGCTGCAGCTATCTCAATCTCAATCAGTAAATAAAATAGACTTAACTTGATTTTTTAAAAATTGCTTACTTGATTTGCAGTTTTGCTTTGTTTCATGTACACATTGTAAATAAATTGTTTTTAGTTTAGTTGCATGCTTTTTCATGCATAAGAAGCTGTGGGTAAAAGCTAGTACATTCTTTGAAAACAGAAATGATTATTAAATATATTTAAATTTTGATGCATTAAATTCATTATTAATCACAGTTTGAAATAAATATCCAGCATTCAAAATAACTTCAGATGTAATACTTAAAGTAATATCAAGGGTAATATAGAAACAAAAGTGATCCTTAAAAAATGTTATTTAGATGATTTAGTTGTGAATTAAAATTTGTAAGATGTAGTCAAATATCATGATATACAATTATTTTTTTTATAATTTTTCTCAAAGTACTCTTTTGAAAAAAGTAATTGTCACAAAAGTTCTAGAAACAGTAGCAAAGCTTTTTACTATTCATAAATATAAAATTCTTGAAAGTTCTTGGTTCATACTAAAGTAAACTAAATGTAAATAAATGTGGAACAAAAATATATGAATAAAAAATGATAAATAAAAGTATGTTAATATTTGTATCCAAAATATGTAAATGAGAAGAAAAAAAGACAAGTGCATTTCGGAAAAGAAAAAGATAGTTTTTGATATAAACTTTTGTTATTGGTTATATTTTTTATTTGGCATCAGTAATCATTATATATCTTTTATGCCAAATCTGGTAATGTGCATATATAGATGTGTGTGTTTAATGATATTTTAAACTTAATTTTACTTGTAATTAATTTCCAAAGTTTTGTCTTAATTTAGTCCATAATAACTTCATTCCAATGTTCTCTTATTTCCTGATCCCATTTGACTTTTTTTATTTAATAAATTCAAATGAATCTTTGTAAGATACTGTGCTATCAGTCCATGTGTCAAGTTAAGGGATAGAGATTAATAATATACACAGATTGTTCTGGGTCCTTGCATTTCTCCAGTCAACAGAAGATCAACACATGTGAGAATTCCTATGAAAATTTGACGCATATCAGATTTATGAGATTATCATTGTTATAAGACCAAAGATAAATGTTCAATGCTTTTTTACACCTTTTTATGCTTAAAAAAAATATTTGTAACGTTCCTCTATTTTTGTGTCCATGCTGCTTGTACATAATGTGTGCCTCTTGAGATGGAATAATACAAACTTTTAAAAAATTCAGCCTATCTTCTCTTTGCTTTTGGCCACAATGCTGCTTTCTGCATCAACCACAAAATTGTTATGAGTTACCTATTATTTATGTATAATATGTTGTCTCTTATATTTTCTCAAAGAAAGAACTATGAAGGAGGCCAGACATAATAATAATAATGCAATGAGACAATAATATATTTCTGAATCTTGATATTTTTTTAATCAAAAAAAGAAGAGATCATGTAAAAAAAATTATTCTGCATGGAGAAATAATTGAGTTAAAAAGAGCAGGAAAGCAAAATGGTAATGAAGATGAGTGGGAATATTAATTATCTTTTTCGAATGACTGTTAATTCATGTCTTTATTCAAATTCTTCTGGAGAATAGAAACATTCTAGTTTTGAGGTGTGCACGATTTATGTGTGCAAATTTGCTAATGAATTTGGTTTATTAAGTTCATAAGTTAATTCTGAACCTTATTTAATAACCTAATTTCATACAGGCAAGGAAAAAAAAGCACTCATTTTTCAAATATTAAGATAATTAAACTATTCATAAACAATTAGATAATCTAGATTCTTTTTCACTCAATGAAGAGAGCATGGTATCTTTTTTTGAATGAAGTTTCCTTTTCTTTTTAAAGCCAAATTATAAATGTCATTGACAAGTTCCTAATATTTTGATCAATGTAAAAACTAAAAGGCAAAGTATCAACCAAAAAGTATACTGGTGTGTAATAAGTTACTGAATTAGAAATTAAATTCTCTTTCATAACTTACCGTAGCAATTTTGTTATTAGAAATGTAGTGAAAGAAAATTTTATGTTCCAGCACATTTACTAAAGATAGAATAATATTGCTGTGGTGCTACTCGTTGCACCACACTGCTAATTTTGCCATTAATTTGGGAATGATCAGATGAAGTTAAGAAATGCTTAACATTACAATTTAAAGAAGGTATTTAAATTTAGAATTCATTTTATCTCTTTATTATGTTTTACAGATTTGTATATGTGAAAATTGCACAAGTTTTATTGTTTTACATTTTTTTTTTGATTCTACATATTTATTTTTGATTCTTATAAAATATTTATTGACTTTTTCTTTCTTTTTCTTATTTGAAAAATATTCTAGGACTTATTCTGTTGAAAAAGATTTATTTCTTTGAAATTGAAGCTCGGAGACATTTAGACTGTCAAAAGAATTTGAAAAGCTAAAATCTAATAATAAACGATTTATATGTAGCTTGAAAAATATTTCTGGAATACACACTAAAAGCTGTCACTTGATATACATACTGTTTTAGATGTCACAAGTAGAAATTTTCAGTAAAACCATATTTTCAGTAACTTTCTGTAACTAAAATATAGTAACTTTCGGTAACTATATTTCTTTCAGCAACTATTTTTCAGTAAACTTTCAGAAAAACTATATTATATACAGCATGTATCAAAGACCTGAACAAAACATTTAAATGTGACTTAGGCAAATAGTAAATCTCAGAAATTCTACTAATCTCTATAGAAATTCTATGACATTTTGGTATCAAATAATTTATTTTAATTTATTGTTGCAATAATCATTAATTGCGGGGGATCAAATTCATGCTTATTTTTCTACTGTGCTGATAAATAAATTCAAATAACACTTTAAATAATAATAATAAATTGAAATTGAAATCATTGGCAAACATGATCAGGGTATTATTTCAAAATTCATCCCCCTTCTCATATTCATAGTAACTGACTTCTGATATTCTTCATATTCTGACTTCTGATAAGTAGTAAGCGGAAGATTTAAATCACTGCTTCATTCATTTTTTCACGATTAGACATATGTTTAATTTTTTGGAACCTCTTAAGAATTCTCTGATAGGATCAAAATCAGGAATGATGCACATATTACAGTGAGCAGGAATCAGACTAAATAATCTGGTGAAAGCATTCAGAGTTTATATTCCTTAAAGTGTGAAGATTTTACTGAAATTTAGCTATGAAAATTTCACTTATTACAGCTATTAAATGGACACTTAAAGCTTTAAGAATTAAAATGTGTGGAAATCCAACTTCCACGCATTTTCCACATTCCCAAAATTCAAGTGATAAGAAAATAATTAATGTTAAGATTATAAATAATTTAACTGTGCCCTTTCTCTCGCACACAAACACTCATTGTTTCCTTAATTCGTTACTCCCCTGTTAGATTATCAGTAGATTGCTCCAAGTTTTTTTCATGTTGTCATAAAATTTCTATTTTGAAACCTCAGTATTCAAATGCAATATTTAGAATTATGTATTGGTGCATAGAGTAGAGGTGAAACTTTTTTTAAATTGAATTGGTGAATATTATACCATGTACTTTTTAATGCAAAAGTATTTCTGTTCTTAAATTTGCCTATTGTTTTTTATCATCACTTTCACTGAATTTATTTGATGATAAATTATGATGGAAAGATGGAAAAATAATTAATAGTCAATATTTTTAAAATGCTCATATTTTTTTTCAGTTTTATTATAAAAAATTGAGCTAAGCTTGATAGATTCACAGGAGATATTATGTAATTCTTGATTGAATAACGAAAAATCCCTTTTGATATAGTAATGTTAAAGAAGTTAGAACAGCTGGTGAATTAGAGAAACTATGGTTTATTGGAAAAAGATATGGTTTTGAAGATTGTTGATAGTATTTAAGTATAACTGCATTGTTTTGATTTTAAAGTGAATTATAATAATATCTGTCATGTAGCTGTTACCTCTCTGAAATTCTTGCTTTTTTAGATGAATGGAAGAAATCTTCTTAAAATATAAAATTATTAATATCTTGCTTATCAACTATTACAAAATACTCATTACTAAACATATATTATAATTTTGTTTTTAACATAAGTTTGTGTTCTAGCAAATATTTGAAATGATGGGATGTTACATTTTGGCATCTGTTTTTCTTTATTGCTTATATATTTCTAATGTAAAAAGTTTTTTATTGCTATTTTTGTTTATATGTGTGCATTTATGTGATGAATTGCTTTCTTTTAGAATGGGCCATGGTCTGAGCCTTTTGAAGTGACAAGTGGTGCTGGAGTTCCTGATTCTCCATCTATAAGCCAGGTTGTGCCTCGTTCTCCACATAATGTATTCATTCTATGGGAGGAACCTTTTCACAATGGTGCCATTATTTCTGAATATCGTTTGGAATTCAAGTGTAATGAAAAGGATTTTGAAGTGGTTAGAATTCTTTTGTTTTTGTTGATGCATAAAATTTAGAAATGTATCAAGCAATTTATTTGTATAAATTAAGTTCTTTTTTTTTGTTTATTTTCTGTAGTTGTCCCCCCCCCAATGACTGCATATCTTCTTTATTATATGCAATATGCTTTTCAGATTTATTCAGGACCACTGTGCTCTACGGAAGTGAAATCATTGATTCCTGCCACCGTTTACCACTTCCAAGTACAGGTGTGTATATTATCATTTTATTTTGTGTTGTTCTTAATGTGCTTTAAGCATTATAATTTTTTTAAAAATGGTATAGTCAGGGGGTAGTAAGTAATGTATATATATATTTATTTTATGTAATATAAAGCTTATTTTCATCATTTGAAAAAAGAATGCAAATTTTTTGTGGTCGTTGAAAGCTAATTTTATTTTAAAAATTATTGAATTTCTTTAAATATTCCCAATTAATATTAACGATTATATAATAATTCCCAATTAATATTAATAATAATATTTTAAAATTATTAGGGATTTATTGTTGCAAACAAAGCATCAATATAAAATAAAAAAATATTGAATGCTTTACCTTTTGATTTATTTGCCTGCTTCGAATGATTTTGGCATTTGTAGCATACATAATGTAAAAAGCATTTAATTTATAAGTGATAATCTCAAGCAGAAGGGAAGACATCAGCGAAAGGCTAAAATTAAAATATTTATTAAATAGATGAAACTAAGCTAATATTCACAATTATAAAAATGTGCATGAAACATTTTATAAATAAGCTGTTTATTTTGGAATTGTTTTTGGAAGAGGGAATTAATTGTGATTCCTGCCAAATATCTTTATCATAAGCTTCATTTATTTATCTTTTGCTTTAATATCTAGAACTAAAATAATATTTTAACATGTAAAAGTGGTCTTAAAGATGTAAGTTCAAGTTTTTGTATTGAATTTATATATTGAGATGAAAGAGAATGGAATTATTATAATTCCTTTTTTTGGTAATTGAAATTTTTGGCAGTAGAATGGTGTAAAACTCTTGCATAAAATTTTAAGAATTCTTATTAGTTTTTGTGTTGGGAATGAATTATTTGAGTGGACTTCAAATTAATTCATAAATATTTCAAATAGTTTTCCAACAACAAACATTTTTCTAAAACTTTTGTTTACAAAAAAAAAAAAAAAAAAAAAAAAAACAATTTTTACAGTTGAATTGTAAAATTTAACTGTTTTGAAGAAAGATTTATTTCTCTAGCAGAAATATTGAAATACTTTTTTTTCTTCTGAAAATAAATTCATTTTCATAGTCATATGAATTCATCTGTTTAAGTTTTTTCTCTCTTCTATTACAGTTATCTATATTTTATTTGAGGTCTTTTATATCTTTCTTAAGATCATTTTACCTTTTTTTTTAAATACAATCTCTTAAAAATAATGAAATTTGATTTTTCTCTAAGTAATAGAACTTTAAAAGTTTTTTTTTTTGATATTTGTGGAAGAAATGACTTCAGATGAAATGGTGCAGGAATTTTCTTATGTAGCAGTATACAGTAATTTGTAATTCCATTATTTTCCCAGCTTAGTTTAAAATGTTAAATGTCTTATTATTTGATCTATTTTATTTCATTTATCTGTTTTCTAGGCCTTGAATTCTGCTGGAGCTGGTCCTTTCAGTGAATGTATATCCTGTCAAACTCCGCCTTCATCTCCAGGAGTTGTATCCACTGCTAACATCAAGACCATTGTTGGGGCATCCACTATTGCACTGTCATGGAAGGAGCCGAATAACCATGGTTCTCCCATTCTTAGCTATAATATTGAAGTTGGAGAGACCGTGCACACAACAGATGGCGACAATGCAGAGATCTGTATTGAAGGTTTATTCCCAGAGACAATATATAAGTATGTTATTATTATAAAGAATGGTCTGTTGCTAGATGTTCCTTTTTCAATCTTTGGCATTATAATGCAGTTCAGAGTTCACAAAATTAGTTAAAATTTTATTATATATAAGAGTTACAGGTTTGAAATCTAGTTGTAGTGGGGGCTGGTACAAGTTAAATCCATTGTCATACATCAAATTCCTTACTTTTGTGTGACATGGAAGTTTGGTGTATAGAATTCTGGTATGTTAGCATCCTTTTAGAAGTCTTAGAAGTTACCATATTTGTTAATCCTGAAATTCTTTGCATAGTCAGAAATTTTAATTGCTTAACTTTTTAATTAAGTCTTGTAAAATATACTTTTCCTTGATACTTAACCATCAAACGAAACTAAAAAAATTTTTTAAAAAGTTTTAAACATAGTTTTAATAATATATTTCCATCAGTAATTTCTATGATATTTATGCTTTACTTTAGTGTTTCCAATTGCATGTATTGAAAAAGGGGAAAAAAACCCCTTTTATTATTTCAGTGACCATAGATTCTATGTTACTATACTCCAATTACATTAATTCTCCAAGTACTATGCCATTAATTCTCCAAGACTACTATTAATTCTACTAAGTGCTGTGCCATTTGGCAAAGATATTTAAAAAATTTCACTTTTTTGAAAGTAGAAAAAATTATATAATTGCTAAAAATATCATTTATGGTGCAAGGATGTAGTTCAATGCAGGCTTTTTAAAAAATGCAATATTTTTTTTTAAGTTTTAAATAGGAAATTACATTAGCATCATTCAATAATTATAAGCATAAGTTGGATATTTTGTCTCTAAATAGGGTTTTATTAAAGATGGTTTTATAATACTAATTGACCAAATGACACATAATTTTGATAGTTTTTATTTCTTGTGATGGAAATTCCATACTTTAAGTATTACCTAAAATGTTTCCTTTTCTTCAGAGGTTTATTTATCAATTTAATTTTAATCATTACCTGAGCAGATTATTTCAAAATTATATCTGTTGATACTGAATCATTAACTTGAACTTCAATTTTAGTTTGCTACTTTCTTAACATTATGCCACCTGGCAAATTAGCTTTTGTATCCTGCAAAATTTAGCTGATCTAATAACAAATATCTTATTCATTCCGATTGATGATAAATGAAAGAATGCAGATAAAACATAATAATCAATAATAAAATAACTAGTTAATGAATTTTTTTTAAAATATGAAAGTTTATCTGAAATGAGATTTTTTTTTCAAGCTGTCAGATTCATGTAAATTCCAAGACATTTATTAATTTTCATATTATCCCAGTGCAAGCTTTTATTTTGCTTTTCACTTGAAGGGTTCGAATTCAAGCCATCAACAGTGTTGGACCTGGACCTTTCAGCCCCCCAATGAAAATTGTGACTAGAGGACTACCACCTTTTCCTCCTATTTTAGAATGCTGTGGCTTTTCTTATAATAGTCTGCGATTGAAATGGGGTGATGGTAAAAATCTTGACTTGAAAACTTATACACTGGAAATGGAAAGCTTTCAATCTAAAAGGTTAGTAAAATTAATTTTTTAATATAAAAATTAGTTCTATAGAATGTTGATATTAATATGTTTATGAAACATTTTGGGTCTTTTTAGTTACTTAGCTTTTAGTAATGCTTTTATTCTGCAATTAAGAATTTTGTTTTGCATAGCACATTAATCTTATTAATTATGATGAACATCTGAAGAAGGCCCTGGATAGAATTTTTTTAACTTAAAAAAAAAAAGAAAGAAAGAAAAAGGAAAAAAAGAAGAAAACTTACAGCTTCGCTATCACTTTGGATATAATCACTGTGTAGATAAGAGGAACAAAACATAAACAAATGAAAAATAAGAATGAAGGAAAATGCAATCAAATCATTCTCCATACAAAATCTCAACCAAGCATCCTTTTCCCAGCTTCATCAGCTCATGAAAAAATGCTTTCCCTTCAACCTTCATCCATTCTGTAGGTTCAGAATATTTCCTGCCATCTCATTCACCAGATATCCTTTCTTGAACAATGAGCAACATAATGAGTTATAAAAGAAACCGTCAGATCAGAAAAAAAATTACGAAAAAGTGTAAGAAATTCCTTTGCAGAAGTTTTTTACATTAATAATTCAGACGATTTCAAAAACGCATACCAACTGTTAAATATTGCAAAAGAATGGATATTTTCTCCATTCTTTTCATTAGAATGTCTTACTAGCCAGAAAAAAAATTTTAATTATAAAATGGACTACATTAAAATCTTTGATATTTTTTATTAATTTTAACATTTTTCATGAAATAGTTAAAGTCCATGTATTGCTTAACCCCGGTAAAAAGTAGTAAAGAAAACAGTATTAGGGTTTCTATAAGATCGTTTCGTTGGGCTACTACACTATCTAGCCAAAAGTATCCCGACACGGCCCTTAAAAAGTGGTTCTGGAGAGTGACTCATTGTGTTTCGTAAGTGGTTTGCCAAACGATTTGTGAATTTGATCGTGGCAGTATAGTGGGATGCCATCTTTGTGAGAAATCAGTTCGTGAGATTGTGGGTATTCTACAGATGCCTAAATCCACTGTGAATGATATAATTGTGAAGTAGAAATATCGGAAAAAGAATATCGGAAACTTGGGAACGCAGCCGCAGAACTCTTAAAAGGTTTTAAATCAAAATCGCAAGTCCTCGTTGGCGGAAATTACTCAGGAGTCCTAAAGATCATCAGGCATTAGTGTTAGCAGTAGAACTGTTCGTTAGAGAGATTAAAAAAACTTAGAATTCCATGGCCGTGCAGCCGCGCGCAAGCCGAACATCACTCTACAGAATGCGAAGCTTCGGTTGCAGTGATGCAGAGGTCATCGTCAGTGGACTGTGGACATGTTTAAAACTTCTTCGGAGTGATGAATCTCGCTTTACAGTCTGGCAGTCGAATGGACTGTCGAATTGCTCTGGCGGATGCCAGTCGAACATTTCTTTAGTGACTACATTGTGCCAACTGTTAAGTTCGGTGGTGGAAGAATAATAGTATGGAGTTGTTTCTCGTGGTTTGGCTTGGGTCCATTATTTCCTGTGGTGTTGGGAACATGAACTTGGAGATGTATGTGGCTATTCTGGTCAATACTGCACTTCCAACTCTATAGCAATATTTTGGGTCAGGCCCATTTCTCTTTCAGTTGGATAACTGTTACATTCGCACATCAAGGCTCGCAAAGACGTGATTTTACGAAATGAGTATTCAAGAACTGGCCTGGCCTTCTCCGATACCCGTTATAAATCCCATAATACACTTTTGGGACGAATTAGAGGGCAGATTACATAGCCAGGTTAATCGACCATTCTCACTACCAGCACTCACTTCAAATCTGATGGATGCCTGGAAGTAGATTTTTATAGCCGCCTGTCAAAAATGGGTGGAAAATCTTTCCGGGCATGCGCAGGCTATTTTTGATGCAAAAGGAGAACCGACATAAATCAATACGTGCCTCAGTACGCTCCAAGTCCATACCACTGTCCATACTACTCATTATGCGGATACTTTTTGCCAGATAGTGCATTTTGGAGACAAAATCGAGGGCACTTCAACGTTATTTTCTGACATATCTCTTCATTTCAAAATTACTAAAGACGTTCTGATAATGTTTTTGAATACGTTTTGTAAATTGTATTTTTTAGGTTTGTGCCTGTGTACCAAGGTCCTGGTCATACCTTTAAAGTAACTAAACTTCAAGAACTTACTGCCTACAGTTTTAGAATCTATGCATCCAATGAAGAAGGTGATGGACCTTTCTCAGAGATTTATACTTTCACCACACAACGAGCTCTTCCTCCTGCTCTTAAAGGTAGTTTTATTCCTGAAAATTTCAACGGAGGGAATATGTTATGGGATAATCAATTAATATATTTGTAGTGTTAGAAATTTTGTTATTTTATATTTTCTGTACTGTGAGTTTGAATTCAAATTCTAACAAAAAAAGTATTTTTATGTATTATGCCTAGGCATTTCTTATTTATGATACTTTATGAATGGCTGACCTATTAGTTTTTACTAAGGAATAATATACATCAATGAGGAAAGTTCAAACATTTTTTGATTTATTTGATGTTATAGTATCTGTAATAAAAAATGTGCAATTTTAAGTTCCGATAATTTTGTTAATCATGTAATAGGAAGACCAGAATAGAAAAATGTATCAAGTTTTTAGAAATTTTACTGGGAATATTCATATACAAATGGATATAGAAAAAATCTAATTACCCAGATTTTAGACTTTAAAAACTATTGTAAATCATTTTTTAAGACAAATAAAATACTTTTAAAAAATAGTTCCAAACATAAACTTTTCATTGCTGTATATATATATATATATATATATATATATTGGTGTGCAAAACTTAAGCAATAGTGTTTTTGCCTTAACTCCACAAGAAATCATTTGAGAGACATGAAATTCAGAAATGAAAGACAGCATTTTGTACTTAAAGGATCACGAAAGCATTGTAGCACAAAAGTGAATACAATGCATACAATAATGAAATAAAACTAAAAAAAAATATTTGTTGAACTCATAGTATCGTTACACATGATTGTCTGTCCTGGAGGAAGAACAACAAGCAGATGGGATATGCCCTCCCCTTACTGCAACGGTTGCTTCACACCATCTCCCCATATTCAGCACTAGATTGTCCAACAGTTCTTGAGGTAAGAGTGCCCATTCCTCAATCAGCATCTGTTTCGGTTGTTGGGTGTTCCCTGGAGGATGTAATCGTTCCGCAAGGCGTCTTCACAAAGCATCTCACACATGCTCTATTGGATTTAAATCAGAGAAGCACCCCGGCCAAACCATTCGAGCGATATCTTCACTTTACAGTAGCTGCTGAACAGCAGGAGTCCGATTTGGCCGTGCATTATCATCCATAAAAACGAATTCTGCTCCAATGGCACCTCGAAATAGACGCACATGGGGAAGGTTCACTTCCTTACAATAGCGGTCTCCGGCTACGGAACCTCCGTCGAAAACGTGGAGTTCAGTTCTCCCGTTCTGCATAATGACAGACGACAACTCCATTACCACCGTAACGGTCCCTTTCCGTGATGTTACTGGGATGAAACCGTGTCCCGACCTCTTTCCAAATCAACTTTCGTCGAGAATCGCTTGTAGCACTAGAACGACTCCCATTCGTAAAGAGGACTCAACTCCATTGATTAAATGTCCATTTTTTGTGCTCTTTTCACCACTCTAAACGGTGCCGTCGATGACCAACTTTCAAAGGGATACAGCGTTCTGGACGGCGGGCAAATAGGTCCCCTTTGTGAAGGCGTCTGGAGACAGTAAACCGCGACACTTGTCGCCCCTTTGCTGTACACAGTTGCTGAGCAATAGCGCTTGCTGACTGGTTTCGGGCTTTTTTCACCTGCAGGACGATATATCGGTCATCCACTGCTGTTGTTTTCCTGGGGTGGCGACCACCAACCTTTTTAACAGCTGTACCTATGGTTTGGAAGGCTTTACAAGCGCGCAAAGCGACACTTGTTGATTCCGGACTCTTCAACCACACTGGTCACACTACGCCCCTCCTCCAACTTTCCGATCATTATTCCACGTGCGAAATCGTCCAGGTGATTTCTTTTAGCCACATTTTACAAAACAACTTACTGACATTTGCAGCGAATGTGTTTAATTGCGTCTTCCTCCTTCTTTTTATTGTGGTCTTGAGCTACGCACGCCAACCGCAGGCGTTTTGCGTACGTTCGCGTCATCTGTAACGTTTCGTTCCTGATATTTGCATGCACATGACCTTTCTCCTAAATTACATGTTCGTTGTACTGATCGCAAGAACTCCTTTTCAGCTGTTTCATGGCTATCTGCTTAAAATTTACATTGTTGCTTAAGTTGTGCACACCATTGTATATATATATTTTTTATCCCATACAGTTGTTGCTATTTTATTCTTCTCTTAGATTTCATGGGTTAACATACGATGATAAAAATTTTAAAACATATCTTTAATTGAAAGCATTCTTATTGCGGTTTTGTAGTTTTTCAATGTATAATTCAAGACAATTTTAATAAATATATAAGATAAAGCTTCTTTTTTTTTAAGCTCCCAAAGTGTCAAAAATCACTCAGACTTCTTGTTATGTTGAGTGGCTTCCTGCAAAAGCAATAGGTGATGACATGCTGTCATATAAGCTTCAACTTGGCACAAAAGATTCTGATTTTCATGTGGTAAATATTTATTCAATTAATAAAGTAAGTTCTGTTTTTGATAAAAATTGGTAGAAAAAAAACTGTTTTAGTTCAAATGAAATACAAAGATATAAAAGGATTTAATTGCTGAAACTTTAAGTTTACCTTATATTATAAAACTTGTGAAGTGATTAAAACTTTTTTTTATTTTATTTTTGTATAATTACTTAATTTTTTAATATATATTTACTTATTATTCTCCTCCCCCCCACTAGCTTTACACTGGAATTCAAACTTTTTTCACCACAAACAATCTTCTGGCTGGTACAGAATACTCTGTACGTGTGGCAGCTGTAAGACATTGTAGTGATGGTGAACTTCCAGGTCCATTCAGTCCCTGTACAACATTTTGCACAACCTCTGTAATAACTGTTGAAACTCAGCCTCCCAAAGTGTTCTCTATAGTTAGCAGTTGGAAGAACAGGGAACCAATAACGGACCAACAGTGGGCCGTGATCATTCTCTGTGCATTTACTTTCATTGCCATTTGTGTTGCCATGATCATCCAACAAATACTTTCTTAGCATGATGGACATAAAAGAACAACACATTCCACAACAGTGTTTCTTTTTCCCGCCCTTTTTCTTCTTCCAATGTATTTTTGAAAAGAATATTAAGAAAAAGGTGGAGGAAGAAATAAAAAAAAGTAATAATAATAAAAAAAAATTCATGTTTGTTGTACGTATGTATGCTGTTAATATGTGTACAAGTTTTTATTTGGTAAAATGTGACAAAGTTTATTTTCTTGACAAAGTTGTGAGCTTGTTATAACGTGGAGTGTGCATTAAAAATAATAATTTTTTTGTTTCCTTTGCGGGAATTAAAAAATTAAACCTTGCTTGATTAAGACAAATATAATCAAAGAAATATTTTTCTAGGGAGATCGCTCTTTTATATATATTATATATATATATGTATATATATATATGTATACACATTCCTATTTCAGCTACCTCTCCTATCTCTAATAATGTTTTGAGAAGAGAGGTTCTATTAGTCTCTATGTGCAATGTGTTCTGAAATTTCATCTATGGTGCTGTTCTCATTTGTACAGTGTTGCTTCAGATTTGGGGTGTGCATGTAAAGTGGTGCTGGCCTTTGGTGAAAAAAAAATCCTTCTCACTTAAAATCGCACATTATTTTACCTTGACTTATTTTTCTTTTATTTTATTTGACTAGTGCTGTTTTTTCAAGTGTGGCATATTTCCTTCCTTTTGTTCTAGTTGGGAATGTGATAAATGCATAACCAAACTATTTAATCTATATTAATTGTTTTTATGCAGTCTTGGATGTTTCCTAACTGTAAAAAAGTTATTTTGGGGCATTTTTTTTGTATGTGTTTAAATAAAATGTAACCTATGCAAAAGCTGGAAAAGAAAAAGGAGAAAAAAAGAAAAAGGTTGATTATTTTTACACGTTTTTATTTTTCATAGTTTATAAGATTGTTTAAGGTGTGACCTCTTTTGTTATTTTTTCATTGCTTAATGATATGTGTGTTTAATGATCTACAAAAGTGCATATTTCATCTTGATTTATTTCATTAAAGAAGAATATTGTTTAAATAATTTTGTACTTAATTCATTATTTTGTATTCACAAATTGTTTCATTATATTCTGAATGCTGTGAAATAGTTAAGAATTGCATGATTGGGTTATTTATTACATTTAATACCATTTGAAATTCGAGTTCTTATAAAATTCTTAAAAACTCATCAGAAATCTGAGGGATGAAGATGAATTTATATTATCAAATGTGAATTAAGTAAAAGTTTAGTTGAATGTGATTATTTGTTAATTTTTGAGGGATGCTTCTTTGTTTATAAAATACTGTATAAATTTATGCTGAGTATACTAATACCATTATATTACTATATATCATTTTGAATATTACTACTGAAGCAATATGAAATTCTTGATCACAGGCTGTAATATCATTTCGAGTAAGTTGATAAAAATTCATATGTCATAGTTTAAATATGTATTCTTTGGCCATAATAAATACTTTAGAGAAATCATTTCTATTTTATTAGAAGGACTACATAAATTTTACTATCACAAGAAGTATTTGTAATTTCTGTTATTCATAATTGATTAATAAACTAATTCTAAAAGCATATTATCTGTTAAAAAATTGCTATTTAAATTTTATGCCCTTTTTTTTCAAATATTTTAACTTTTGTATGTTGTGCTGGCCAATTTTTGAAATTTAATTATTTTTTTTATCTTTAGAGCATAATAGTATACCTTTACTGAGAGAATGGACCTTTAACTGTGCATTTGTCTGCGAGAAATATTAAGTGAAATATTATTTAAGTTTTAAAATTATGAATAATCTGCTGTGTTGTGAATGTTTAATTTCAAATTTACGGGTGAGTGGCATTAATGTGTCTTGAAGTTTTATTATGAATTAGAAATTCTATACGTTTTAAAAATTTAATTTTCTGGAAAGTATTTTTTAAATCAAATCAATATTTATGTTTTGTTGTAATATATGGTTATGTGCTGGCACGTGTACAATAAATTTTTTTTGTTAGTACATTGTATTTTATTTGCTTATTTATTTTCATAATTGATTTATAACAAAAATGTTTGAAAGGTACATAATTGTTCTAGAAGAATCTTAAATTTTGGATAGAATTGTGTTACCACTGCAATTTTATATCTTTCTCAATTATATGAAACAGGTCCCTGGGATTTTAAAGTAGTTGAAATTAAGAATTTTACTTTCCCTTTTTAGAATCTGTTCAGCTACTAATAATTGTATATTACTTCTTTTTTAAAAATTGGGCTTTTTCCCCCTCTTTGTTTGAAGTTAATGGAACCTTCCATTTTTAAAAAATGAAATCATTCCATATATTTGGTATGAGAAATGAAAGGATTTTTAAAAAATTATTTCTTTGTCAAAAAAAAAAAAAAATCTTCAGAGGCTAAATATCCTTGATTTCCACAAAATAGGCATTAAATTTTGTTTAATAACTTATCATCTGAAGCCTGAAAATTTGTTTATCTTTTTGGAGTAATTATTATATTTCGGTATTTGAATTTAATATTCTCTATTGGTTTATAATACTTATTATTTTTACATAAAACTATTCTATAAATTTTTTTTATTCAAATTTTTTTAAGTAAATTGATTTTTGCAGAAAAGAATAGTTAAAAATTAGGGTTATGTCTCTATGTATTGCTGTAAATTTAAAAATTTTGAAATGGAAGTTTTTGAAATATACTTTATTCTTTAGAAGAGTTATTATTTATTTATTTTTTCCTTCTAAAATTTTTTTAGAAAATATATTAACACATTTTAAGAACCAATTTTTTTCATTTCATGAATACTTAAAACTTGCTATTGCTAAATTAATATAACAATATTAAAAGAGCAAATCAGGTCTTCATTTACTTTAGAATTCCTTTTTGTTTTATGAAAATATTTTAAATTAATTTTAAAAACACATTAAGAAATTATTCATTCTATTTTCAAGACATCCCCTTATCTCCCTCAGCTGCAGTAATAAATTTCTTACGTAATTGTTAATTGTGCAAGTCTTATAGATAGAGAAAACTGCAAAAAATGCACTTTACTGTGGAGAAGTCTGAAAATTAACATTCTTTCAGTGTCTTCCTTTCTGCCCTTTTCTAGAATTTTTCTTTAGATCTGGAAAAGTGTTACTTTTATTTAATTAATTCGTTTGATAATACAGTGTACTACATTGGAACTTATGAAAGATTAAAATTTTATATTTATACTTCTTATTATAAATGATTTATAAAACATTGTTCACCAGACTGAAAAATCAACATTTCGGAGAGCATGAAACTAGCATCCATTGGAAACAAATTAAATTAAATAGATCTAAAATGTTATATATTATACTATTAAAGTGCAAAAGAATTATCTATATCTATACTTAAAATGAAACTTAATGTGTTGGTATTGGCTCCCTACAGATCAGACCGTTTGGCCTACAGCTTCCAAATTTTGTAAGTTTATACCTTGTAAGCCAAAAATGTGCATCTCAGAGCTATACAACTCTCTGGGGATTGATAAATGCTTGCATGAATGTTGCCACACAGATGGCAAATCTTTGGTTTTTCGCATACCCTTGACGGGTGCATGAAACTAAAGCAATTTGTGCACTGCCGTGACTTGTCAGAAAATGATTGTATTTTTTGGTTTGTGAATTAAATCTTTACTTCTACTGGTAAACCTGTTCCAAGTACGGGTGATGTCTCCCTGGAGGCATTCTGTTTTATAAATCAAATCATCTCAATAATTTCGAATTCGTTATTTTTTGTTAACTTTTCAGCAATTTCGGGAGCGGGACTTTTGCTGGGATATCGTAGAATAAAATTAGGGAGGTTATATTTCCCCATATAATATCCGTTGCAATTGGAATGTTTACTGCATTGTCTAAATTAAGTAATTGGGCTGCACAAACAGGATCCTGGGTTGTAAACAGACTTTTTCCCTTTTGTGTAAATTTCATATTTTGTATATTCGCATGACGTTTAATATTCTCTTTTATAAAAGATTGTAGGGTAAATGGGTTTATTTGGAGAATTCATAATTTAGAGAACATTCGATATTACAATATTAATTTCTTCCTGATCATTTTGCCCAAGGTGTAAAATTAGTACATTTGTGGATTTGAATTTTGAAGAATTTTTCTCATATTGTAGATGGCATGATCTTTACAGAACAGCAAATATTTTCTTCTACTACAGTAACCTTTGTATGGCTGAGTTTTACTAAGTTCTAAAAAAGTAGAAGAAAAAAAAGGCAAGTTTCACCTGATTTTAAATTGCTCACACCAGTTGAAAAGAGAACTTCTAAAAGAACAAGGAGCAACTTCTTTTGCTTCAAAAATAACAGCACAAAATAATTCAAAGCTCGCTTTCTTTCAACGTCAACAACGCCATTTTTTTTCCTCACTAATCTCTATTCTAATGTGTACAAAATCAATTATTCTACAAATAGATGGAGTAGGCCTTCCTAATATTACTAAAATAATATATGTACCATAATTCAAATAACTTTACGAAACTTTTCTGCTTCTATTCCAAAGCTAAACGGGAAACTTTGAATTGTAAAATTTTCAGTAAAGGTATTGCCTTCCCTTAACAAATGAGTCTTGTCGAAGTAACTGTTCATGAAATCTCTCTTAATTCTTTATTATTATTTGAAAAGGCTAACATGTAGTATTATATATTACTTATACGTTTTATTTTCTCATACGCGAAGGAAGTATTGTAATTTTCAAAAAATTCTAACGACAGATTTTAGTGAATCGCGTTTTAAACCTACCTGAGGTCGAAAAACACATTTTTAAAAATGACTGTCCGTCCGCCTGTATGTGACAAAGATAATTCAAAAACGCTCTGTCCTAAACGGCTGAAATTTAGTATGTATTCTTTACATAAAAGTGTAATCAATGTCGAATTTTGAGCAAAATCTTTACAAATGTCTTTCTGACAGTTCGAATGTAAGCGAACAATATAACTACAAAACGAAAGGAGATAGATGAAATTTGGTGTACACATTTAATATCTATAATATAGACGTTTAATTCAAAAGGGATTGGACATCCGATGATTTGTATTTTCAGAAGCATAAAAATGCAATGTCTAAAAAAAGCAACGTTTTTTTTTTTTTAATCAAATTTAATACATGATTTTGTGACTGCGTCTATAGTTATCAAAATTTGTTTTCAATCGGTTGGAAAAAACTTAGTCTAAAACACAAATTCTATTTTCGGATATCATTAAACACTTAGCGTGAATTATTCTCCAAAAAATTCCCAATAGATGACTTGATAAATTCAACATGAATGTTAAATTGACGGCAAATGTTAGTATTTCGTAGCTATTGAATGGCTTGCAAGGCGTTGTCTCTCTTACCCAAGCCCACATTTTTATTTTATTTTATTTTTGCGGGAGTGAGGATAACACTCCTATTGGAGAGTATGCGAGGAAAGCTTGGGTCCCGGTGATGTTATAATTTGTGACCGAAATGTATTAACGGATCTTTCTCATAGTTAAGTAGTGTTGTCTGAAATCGTACTGATTTTCATTTTCCTCTTTAAATATTTGTTATCAAAGGGGGAAAACATTTGCAGATGGAAATGCTTATGAAAGAAAAAAATCCGCTGAAAAATAATTATTAAAAGTAAAAAGGAAATATACAAATATAAGGAAAATAAATAAGTGTAAGTAGTAAAGTAACATATAAAATTATTGTCCAAAATAAAGTTGTTGCTTTTTTAAATTTAACGAACGAACGATGACAGCGATTACGCTGTTGAAAAAAAAATCCCAACACTAAGAAAAATTTATTGTAGATTAATGAAATTTGGATAAAGCATTTGTCCAATTAACATACTTAATTGATTTATTTTCAATATCACAGATTAAGGTAAGCTCAAGAAAATGTTTTCCAAATGTGAGATTTTGTTGGATTAATAGGCAGTGAAACCTCCAGAATTTTGAATGCTAGTCTGCAAACGAGCATCCATTGCATCATACAGGTGCCGAATAGCACTTTGGGGTAAGCAGTTCCCTGCTTGTTATCATGAGAGAACATGATGTTGTTTTGGTTAGGAGGTTTTGATGACCCCTAAATTTACGATTAAAACCAGTATTTCATTATTATTATTTATGCTTCTTTGAAAGCGAATTCGTTTTTTCAAAGTTTAACCAGCTTTTACCAGTATTGCTTTATTATTAAGTATACTTCTTTGAAAAGAGATGCGCTTATAAAAAGTTGACGTAGAAGCATAGCACCATAGCTGTTATTGCATCTCAAAATTGGTTGAGCTCCCAAACTTTGTTTCCCAGCTAGAAAAATCGAAAAGAAAGCTTAAAAAATTATTATATGCATATAGAGAGAGGGGCAGAAACCGATAGAGAATTCCTGTGATTATTTCAATCCGATTTAAACTGGTTAATGACTTAATTAAGACAAATAATGACTAAAAATAATAATGTTCTCACATAATAACGTGAAATTTACGATTGAAGATTGCATTTTGTTTATAATTTTTATTTCTTGTTTCCAAATTATTATTCTACTAAGCAAAACCAAGCAAACTTGGTTTCAAAAAAATTTTTCGATTTCATAACATTAATAGCTGAGTTTGTTGACTTGAATCATGTTTAGTTTTCTGATTTTTTTTTTTTTGCATTAATTAGAAGTAATTATTTTTCTTCTTTTTGTAAACATTTTATTTTATTAATAAACTTTTATTTACCTAAAAACATCTTTAACATGTTCAAATACTTCCATATTTTCTCAAACGGAAAGAAAAAACTTTAATAGAAATTTTTTTTAAAACAGATAATGTAAAAATGACCCAAGTTGTTTTTTGTTCTTGTTCTATTAATACTGGGATGGTGAGTACTGGCTGTGGATGATAATGAAGCTGTAGCCCATTGATATTCCATATGTACACAACTGGAGATGATCTGGTGATCTCGCAGACCAAGTTAACATGTCGAAACTCTGTAGAGCACATTGTGTTTCAATAGCAGCATGAAGAAAAGTGTTGGAAAACTACCCCTTTAATGCTGTTCGTGAATGGCAGCACTATAGGTTGGATTATCAAATTGATGCACGAATGGGCAGTGACTGTGATAGGGATAATCGCAAGAATGTTTCTGCTGTCATAGGAATTATTCGACATACCATTACTCTAGGTGTACATGAAGTGTGTACCTGCCATCACTAGAACCAAGGCAGAACCTACTTCTACCAGAAATGCAACAGATCTCTATTCCGTACTCCAATGAGCTCTGGCTTGACACCACTGGCTTTGCAAACGTCAATGGCTTGGAATTGGTGGAATGCAAGCTACAGGGTGCCTGGCTTGGAGCTGTCCTTGATATAACCAATGTCTAATTCTGTTGCTTATGCAGTGTGATATGCCCTTCCTCTCAGCGTGCTACGATCTTCCTCTGAGAAGTGCCACGGGGCCGCCCGGAACCCGGTACTTTTGAAGTTATACCATCAGGGTCCGACTAAGGCAGGGGCATACGGGGCAGTTGCCCCTGGCCTCCATATAAGTGAGGCCCCCCAATTAAATAGAAATTTTATTTTATGTTTAATTTTTAAATGCATGTTCTTCCTTACTACTGTAGTGAACCACAAGGGGGCCCAAAGAAGTTTTTGCCTCGGGCCTCAACTAGGCTAAGTCGGGCCCTGTATACCATCCAGTGATACCCACAGCATGTTTTGATGTCGCATGTTGCGCCATCAGACGAAATTTGTGGGGGGAATTTTGAAAAAAAAAAAAAACCTAGGGAAAATGGGGGGGGATTTTCTCAATACGCATATGCAGTTTTTAACTGAATAAAATCAATCTGCACACTTGTATGTGCGTTGTCTAGTAAATTTATAAGCACAAAATTAAAATGCAATGGTTGTTAAAAGTTGGACGACAAGACTGTTGTTGTTTGTGAGGCTTTGCTTACACTACACTATCCTGTGGTCACGTCATGCGGTGCAGAGATCGTAGTTCACCGTCGCGCCGCCCTGTGACGCTCCCCTCCCGCTTGTCTTCGTCTAGCTAGTCGACGTGTTTTGATTTTGTGAAGTTTTGTGTTCGCAAGTTATTTATTGTAAACTACAATCATCTAGTTTTTTTTCAATCCTACATAGAAGCAGGTGATTTACGTTAGAGTTTATATCATTTTTCTATATATATTTGTGATGAACTACAACTCACTGATATTTTACTAAAAACTAAATAGTAAAAATGCCTCGTCAACTTAAAAGAACTTTTAAGTATCAATGCTTAGAACTTATGTGTAATACAGTTCATAGATGTGATAAGTGGGCAGAACACTTTAAAAAGAAACATTTGTACAAATTGAGAAATAATATATATATTAAATACAAGATTGTAGAAACCAAAGATGGAGATGGACCGTGGGTGCCGTACCGTGAAAGCTCTACAGGAACGGAAAAAAGGTAAGTTGTAGTATGCCAAATGTTATTAACCTGTTGAGTAGTGAGCGCGAGATTGTGTGATTGTACTTACATATTTTAAAGCAGTTGTTCATGTTAGTAATCGGCTTACTAGCTGCAGATATGTACAATTATTTAGACCGTTATTCTTTTAGATCGAACTCTGGTGGAAACTCTATTGAAAGTTTCAACATTCATCAAGAGGGTCCTTCAGACAAGAGCCCAGACAATTCTAATTCAGTCAGTCATGATGGAGATGAGAGTATTGCGGTTGGTTGGTTGTGTGGGGTTTACTGGCGCAAAAGCCAGATTTGGCCATACTGCGCAAAGCAAATGGTAAAATTATAAAAGATAAATGTAATCCTTTGTTCAATTAACACATGAGCAATGAGATTAAATCAAATTAGTTTAATGAAAACAATGCTAAGAAAATAAAAATTTAAAACCCTGTACCATAATAGTTTGAAACAATAGTGTTAATATATATGAACTAAAAATGAAAGTCAAACATACAGAATAATAAAAATTCTCATATGCAAGTAAAAAACCCAATAGCCCTTAAGAACTTAAAAATATTTGGGTGGTATTTTTCACCCACCAGGTCTCGTAATGTGAAGGAAGTCAAGTTAAAAAAACAAGAACGATAAGAATTAAAAACTGGACATTCAATTAAAACATGATGAACAGTAAAAGGAACCTGGCAGCCGTTGCACATAGGTGCATTTTCTCCAAATATTAGATGTTTATGGGTAAAGCGTGTATGACCTATACGGAGACGAGTCAACTTAACATCCATCTCACGTATAGGGTGAACAGGCCAATAAGAAATGTGCGTTTTAATAAAATGTAATTTATTTTGGATCTGCAGATCCCATGAACTTTGCCACATAGAACAGATGTAGTATTGCGGAAAGTATCACATGTGACATTAAGTCTACGTATAACTCAGAAATGTCAAACTTAAAAAAAGGGGAGGGCATCATCGTACAAAATTCTCAACTTGACGAAGAAATGGAATTAGAAGTGTGTTCCATGACAAAACCTTTTGTGGAAAGGGAAGTAGAAGGTAACCCTACCGATCATGCCCTTTTTACCAATACGAAGTCGTTAACTGAAGACCTAAATTTAGCTCTTAATTTAGAATACAAGAGTTGAAATCAATGAACTTTCCTACTATTAATAGGAAGAAAGTTTAACTACTTCTGGAAAAAGGTTGTTTTGCCAAATAAAAGTGTAATCGTCAACAAGTGGCTTTTTACTGCCAAGAAAGAGATTCTGCTTTTTGTTTACCATGTTTGCTATTCACTCTTCTTACCGGGAGATCGATTTGGGGAACCACAGGATATAGAGGATGGATAAATCATTTGAGAGATAAAGATATTGTCCTACATGAAAAGTTTAAAAATCAAATATCAGCCGAAATCGCTAGAATCCAATGCATATCTCAAAAACGGATTGACTCAATTCTGGCTGAGCAGACAGACAAAATGTTCAACACAACCGTGAGGTAGTGTCAGTAATAATAGAATGCTGTCGATTCTTAAGCGAACAAATGCTTGGATTTCGAAATAAGAATTCTTTAAAATGTAAACTTTTATTACTGTTCAGAGTTCTAAGCAATTATAGTCCTGATGCAAGGGTTTATATTGAGAAGATCGACAAAGCTAGAGTCAATAAGGTCAAACTAGGATCTAATTTTTTTTGTTATCACAATATTTATGATTTTGCAAATATAATGAGTGAAATAGTGGTTTCAAAAATAACGCACAACATCAGCACGACCAAAGTGTATTCAATAATACTAGATTCAACTCAAGACGTCAGCTAAAAAGAATGTCCGGCTCTCTTGATTCGCTATGTAGAAGAAGAACAACTTGATTCACAAGGTTCTTCTAAGAAAAATGTAAAAAGTGTGGAACGGCTAGTTAAATTCTTTACTTCCTGTGACACAACTGGCGAAAATCTTGCTAAAGAAGTAATCAAGTGTTTGAGATCACTAGGTCTTGATCCCAATAATATTGTGGATCAAAGTATGGATGGAGCAGGCAATATGAGAGGTAAATACATTGGCCTAAAAACGATTATACAAAAAGATTATCCTAAAGTTTTTTACGCATGGTAGTGTTTTCACCGATTGGCTTTGATTGTAGAAAAACTGTTAGAAATGTGTCCACAAATGAGACATTTATTCCTATTCTTGGAAGAGCGCTACGTTTTCCTGTCAGGGCATAGAAGACATCATGTTTTTATTTAAAAAAACGAAACAAAACCCAAAGAAAACAATGGTTGAAGAGAGTACAAACAACCAGATGGTCAAGCCGAAATTATGCCCTGCAGACATTGATAACCCGTTTTGACATTATAAAACAAACGTTTTCAGAGTTATGCCTTGACAGTGACACAAAGTCATCGGCAAGTGGTTTGGTCAAAAATCTTTTGGACTTTGACGTAGTTTCTACCATGCTTGTAGTCAGAACCATTTTCAAAATACTGTAACCTGTAACAAAGTGCTCACAATCTCAAGCTATTTACTACAGTGTCGCCCCTAAAATTATTGCTGCCTCAAAAAACAAATTGGCCGAGCTTCGAAGCGAAAAGGGATGGGAAGCAGTAAAATCAGAAAATGCTGATTTTTGTGAAGAGCACAATGCAGTACAACCTATTCGCCGAAACAGAAAACGGAAAAGATTCATGGATGAAATAGCTGTGGACGAAACAATAGTGGAGCCATTAAAAAAAATTAATGTTGAAGTGTATTACCAAGTTTTGGATTCTCTGCAGCAGATGAGTTCCCAGAAAGAACCTTAGCTTTGGTTACACAAATGTCAGTATTTCGTCATGGGGGAATTTTGAGTGAAGCTGACCCAACGAATTCGAGTAAAAAAGTAGAAATTGAAGAATTGTGTGAATTTTATGATTTAGATCAAGAAAAATTCATTAACGAGCTGGAAACATTTGTCACTGTCTACAAAGCTACCTACTCTAGCATCAACATAAATGATGTTGCTTTTCTGGGAGAGAAAACCCAAAATATCAATAAGACCAAAGCAGTCTCATCCTACCAAGATGACAGAACATCATGAACTGACACTGATGATGAAGAAACTGATTACAAACAAATCGTTCATCAGTGGTTAAGAAGGAGGGTTATTAGACCATATAGCCTCTTAAATCTCTCAAGACTGCCAAACCTGTATTTACTATACACGATTCTTCTGTCTCTTCCAGTCACCAGCTGTTCTGCGGAGAGGACTATGAGCAAGTTGAAAATAGTGAAAGATCGTCTGAGCAGCCTAGGTGACGAGTGGCTCTCTAGCCTGATGATCCTGTGTAGTGAAGGTGACATTTTAAAAGAAATCACCAATGAGGAAATATTGAATCGATTTGCTATTTCGACTGAGCACAGAAAAAAAACTACTGTTCAGAAAATCATTTGTATAATGCAAATATTAACTTATTAAAACTTTATGGAATTATACGTAAATTTTTTTAGCCAATAGAAATCCGTGAATTATGCCGGAATTTTCATTTAAACTTAGATTATCCTTGATTTTTTTCGTGAGGGTTGAGGACTCCCTCTCCTTCCATTTTTTACCGTCTGTTATTCAGGTGTTCATGGAACTCGATGCTTCGGAAATGTCAGGAAAAAAATATATTTTTAAAGAAGTACGCACTATCTAAAATTAGAAATGCTTTATTGTTTCAATTGGTTAGGAAGATAACAATATTTCCAAGAATATAAGTATGAATGCCAATTTTTGGGGGGAGATTTTCCGGCAGGGACCGTGGGGGGGGATGGACATCCCTGGTACCATCCCTTGAATACTGCCCCCAACAATCATGCACAATGGACATGTTCCAGCCAAGTCTTTCCACAATATCTCTAAAAGCAAATCCACATTCTCGTAGTTCGCTCAAACTCGGTGAGCAATTGATAATGGTTTCTTCCTCTTAAAGGCGCTCTTGGCCAACATCAATTCAATGTGTCAAATTTCAAAGATAAATAACCCTCACAGACTTAAGAGCACGCATTTAAAGCAAACCTGATCTGCAAGTTTTGAGGGGCACTATTAGAGCTACACTTATGCGGGACATTTGAACCGATGTCATCTTTCCGATGTATAAACACGCCTGCAAAATTTTACTTATCTAATATAATTCTTTTTTGGTCTTGGAATTTTTTTCATTCCATCAGTGTATTAAGCAAAATCAGTTTTTCTATTAACAATAAACATTGAGCAATATCTCCGCGATGTTGATTGATAATTTGAATATCATGAAAATACTGTATCAATGTTATTTGCCCTAATATGATTATTTCGCTCATTTTTAATTTTTTAATCAAAATGTTTTAAATTTCCAAGCCCAATCGAATAAATTAAAATGACTAATATCATTCTACCTTTCCCTTACAAAATCTTAAAATTCAAGAAATGATACTATTTTTGAAAATTAACTTTTTTTATGTATTACCCTAATGTAAAAATTGTTCTAAATCTACTGACTGCTCTTCTTTCTCTCAATAATGCAGCAATTCTTTGAATAAATGGAATGTCAATTTTTTTTCATGTTGTTAAGGATTTTGTTTTGTTTTTATTTCATTCAAGAGAATTATCAAATGGAATATTAAGTACGACTTGAAATGTTTACGTGAAAAGGAATGGGATATAAAATAATTATAGAATCATCTGAAATGTCTATTGATTAGAACACACAGCAACAGAATATTTCTTTTGCTTTTAGACTTCGTAGTTTAAGCTACGATAGTAAATGCAGAACATTCTATTACATAAAAATAAATTACATGAATAATTACATAAAAATATAATAGAAGCCCTTTTAAATTTATATGCCGATATGATGCACTCGATACTTTTATCTTCCATTCATTTTCAGGTTAAATTAGACAGTAATAATACTTTCTATCGGTTAAGCTTAATAGTTTCGTGACAGAACTATTAAGCTAATGAATTTAAATAAAAATTAGAGTAATATTTAAATAATTGCCTATTTCTCAAAAATTGACTCTCTCTCTCTCTTTATATATATATATATATATATATATATATATATATATATATATATATTAGAATAGCTGTCTATTGTAATGTCATGCAAAAAAAATTCTTATTGGGTATCTTTTAAAATATGCATGCTAAATAGCTTAACAAGCTACTGTTTTACTCCCTCACCTGAATTATTTTTTTATGATATTTCTTGTTTCGAGAATAGATGAGGTATTTTAAACAATTCTTACTGAGGAGCTGAAACTCCTCCTCAGATTGAAAGCATTTATTATCTAACTTATTTTATTCTCGAGCGAAAAGCAATTTTCCCATAAAGGGTGGGTAGGTCCGCAAAAATTATTCTTATTAAAAAAAAAAGTAACGAACTGTAATTCTATCTTCGTTCAGTTTTAAACTCGGTAGTGTTCTGTAAGAACTAATAGTTGAAAAGATGGCCGAAATTTCTTAATGAACTGTGGGTTTTCCCGCGGACGAGAAAAAATTGTGCCGATCTAAACTAAATTACAACGTTATTTGTTCTATCGCCCTAAGCTAACACATCCTAATGATAAATGCAGGCGGTTTTCTTTTCTCTTTTTGCTATTTCACTTCTCTCTCTTTTTTTTCTCCGTAACCTCATCAGCACTTTTCTTTTGAACAGACATACGGTTGCTTGCTTTACGAAAAATTTAAAAGTATTAAAATGAACGAGATTTTTTTTTGATAATATAAAACTGAAATATCATCGTTTACTATTGATAATAAAATTTTATTTAAATTCTTAATTTAGTCCTATGTATTTTTTTCCCTTTTAATCACTTTTTCTGCATCTTTTGGAGTAAATTTCTTAATACCTGAAACACAAAAGCACTTTTCAATGGTGAAGACGTATGATAAATTTTGAAATATGAAAAGCTTTCTGAAGCCAATAAAAGAAGTTAAACTGTATATGTCCACTAAATAAAAGCGATAGAAGTACATTTTTGTAAATAAATGTTATTAATTTATGTCACAAAATACTTTATTCCTT
>JAOUZG010015456.1:2240203-2273940 GCA_026289955.1 Argiope argentata | reverse complement strand
AAATTCTTCTGTGTGTGTGTATGTGACTGAACTCCTCCTAAACGACTGGTCCGATTTTGATGAAATTTTTTGTGTGTGTTCAAATGGATTCGAGAATGGTTTAGATTCACAATTCAGTCCACTACAAATTTTAGAATTTTAATTATTAATTAAAAACTAACTTTCCCGCCAAAATAACTTCCTTCCCTCATCGCGAAATGAGTAGGGTTTTAGGGGTTTTTTTCTAACAGCGATGAAGTTAGGCTTAACATAATTCCGATCGATTATTTCAACGATTTTTTTATATTCATCGCATTTATTGCATTTAAAATTAAACATCGTTAATCAATCGGCCTTTAAGGTTCCTTCTGATGTACTTTAAAATAAAACAGAATAAAGGAAATTAAAAATTTCTAATCTGTCCAACTCATGTTGGGAAAAAAATGCATTTTCTGTTGATGAAGTTTAACGCATGCGCATTTTGTTGAGAACTTTATTTAAATGGAGACAAAACTATTGGTTTGCTGTTTTGTTTTACTTCGGATACACGCTGTTAAAAGGTTAGTTATGTTGCTTTTGTAATTAAACAGTATTTCTGTTATATATTTTAAAGTACATCTTTTTTTAAAAGTTATTTTAAGTCGTAGTAATAAGTAATTGCCAAATGAATAAGGCTTCGGGTTTTTTTCCCATGCGAACAATGTTCGGCTTAACATGTTTTCAAGATTCTGTTTATATTCTTTTAAAATTTTTGCTGCAAATTAAATTTAGAAAAATGTAATTTTCAGCACACGATTCTTTGAAATGAAATAAATAAATATATTTTCTAAAAAAGTAAACGCAAAATATAGTTTTCTATTTCACAGTATCTATATTATTAATTGTATAAATCAACTTCATGAAAGCAAAATTGTTTAATTCATGCAGAGTATTCATTCAAATCCGGACCCAACGACCAATTTGTAAATCTTTATTAACAGGCACAAATATTGTTTTGAAATTTTCATAATATTTTGCATGCTTGAATTAATTCAAAATGTTATTTTCCATTCATCGCCAAATTTCTCGCCAATTTGGCGGAGGCCGTATATGGGAGCTGAACCTTGAAGGGAGCGGTCTTCAATAAAAAAAAATAATTACATAAAGTTTCAGAGTTGTAATTAAAAGTAGAATGCGTAGAGTATTTGAAATTTTGAAGAGAATCACAAAATTTCATTTTGAGGAAGAGCTAAAAATACATTTATAAATGTACATTTACAGACCAGAAACATAATTGAAATAAATTAAATTTGTTAAATATTCATATTTATTAAAATAATTGTTTATTTTATGAAATATATTTATCTATAAATTTAAAATGTTTTTGTAAGAGTTCTCAAAGAATATAAAGGAAATACTATTGGTGAAACCAAACGAACTCCTCTTTTTCATAAAAAAAAAAGGTTCAAATAAAAATTAGACTTTCTTAATAGCATTTCATTAGCCACAAAGATTAATTTATATTCATATAACATTTTTAAACTATATATGCAGCCATAAACAAATATAATACAAAAATTTGAAGGAAATCAAAAATCACCTGTTTCATAAATTATGAACTCATGTTTTTCTTCTAATTTGACATGTACTGATTTTTTTTCATATTCATTGCTATTATATGATAACAATATGATACATGCTTATAAGATACAATTTATTTTATATAATGGAACTTTTTTTTTCTGAGTTATAATAAAGCAGCAATCAAATTTGGATGTATTTTCTTCGTGGAGACAAGAAGGCCTCTACAGCTTTGTTGTTCACTTCAAAGGTGTTTTTTTTATGTAAGTTCCCTTTCACCAGAAAATATAGAACGAAATTCTTTACCATATTTAGCACATAATAGACACATTTTTGACGAAAAAAAAACTTGCTTGAAGGATTTGAAGAAATTTTTCCTGACACTCATGACAAAGGATATTCTTCAAAAAAGAATACTAAAGTGATTGCACAAAACAATGTAACTATTATATGCAATTTTAAGATGATGAATTCATTATTTCAGGTTTATTGCAGTTGGTAGAAGCTCCCAAAATGTCATTCGAGTTGCTTGGTTATGAATCAAAGGATTTCTTTGTCCATCATATATTAACATTTTCAGATTTTGTCTGCTTTTATTTGGACGTCCTTTAGGCTTTCGGTAATGAACGCTGATAAAAAAATGTTTAAAACAAAATTTAGAAAGAAAAAAAAGGTAATTAAAAGTAATTTTCAATTTTAACCCTGAATAGAACGGTTTTTGTATCTAATTTCAAAGGAACTGAAACGTGCCATTCGAATATGAAATGTTTGACGAATGAATGAACAAACCAAAACAAACAACAAAAGAAAGAAAAGGTAGAAGTTTTTAACATCTGCCATAGCAAAAACCACACCTTAAAATCAAAATTACCAATAATGCTCACTAGCAGTGTTTGGAGGAAAACGAAACTGTTTTTACTGCAGCTGTCCAAACGGAAACAAGTGGGTGCGGCATCCTAATAACAATAAAAAAATGCTGATATTGAGTAAACGAATTAATATATCTTAATAATTTTTTCCCAAACGATAACTTACAGTTTAAATATACATCAAATATCAAAATAAAGATATTGCAAATTTCATCGATTTTTTATACCTGAAAGGATATGTTTATTCAATTATTACTTTTTTTAGTGCTTGAGGCATTTAAAAACTAAACATTGTTAATTAATCGATTTTTTTCGGATTCATTTTGAAGTACTTTTGAATTAAAATAAAACAAATAAAGGAATTAAAAATTCATAACCAATTTTTGTTACCCAAACTGGTGTAGAAAATTCACGCATTTGCTTAAAAATTTAAAACAAACTCCCTCTAACTGTCAAACATTTGACATCAATCAAAGTATAAGAAAGGAGTATTAGGATTATCTTTGTCAAAACCTTGAAGTTGATTTCTTTCGACCCTGCTATTTCATGATAACATGCATTTATAATGAATACATTATTAACCCTATTAATAAGCTTTAAAACAAACATGTTTTAATTTATATCTTTTCAATGCAGAGCTAATTTGTAAAAATTTACCACATAACTTGAGATTGAAGATTGGCTCACCTATCATTTTGCTTCGAAATTTGAATGCACCAAAATTATGTAATGGCGCGCGATTAGTCATTAAAAAAATCATGAGAAATATTCTTGAGGCTACTATCTTGAACGGCAAATTTCAAGATGAAGTTGTACTTTTACCACGAATCCCAATGATTCTTTCAGACTCACCTATCCCATTCAGACGTTTGCAATTTTCAATTCGCTTGGCATTTGCTATGACTATTAATAAGTCACAAGGTCAAACGATGACAATTTGTGGCTTAGATTTAGAAAATTCTTGCTTTTCACACGGCCAATTATATGTTACGAGTTCGAGGGTTGGAAAACCATCGAACTTGTTTGTTTATACCCCACAAGGATTAACCAAAAATATCGTGTATGGAATGGCATTACGATAAATTTATTTTTTGTACATTAAAAAAATATAGATTTAAGAACAATAGGTCGAATTTCATCTTTTTTTTACCCTTTAATTAAAACAAATTTAAGTTTCTATTCAACGAAGTTGAATAGAAACAGTTAAGTTTTAGTTTCAGTTCAGTTTAAGTTTCTTTATTGAACTTAGCTCATAGTATACGCATACTCACAAGCAATCGATAGGTTTAATTGTGGGAACTGTACACCTGATGACGTCAGGTATTGTAATAACATTTTTATACAATATTTCTTCAAAACGAACCAGATTCTTAAAACTTATTCAAGAAGGTTTGAAATTATCGGACAACGTCTGTCGGGTCCGCAAGTATATATATATATATATATATATATATATATATATATATATATATATATACACTGAAGTGACAAAAGTCATGGGATAGCAATATGCAAATATACAAATGGCAATAGTATCGCAGCGAAAAAGTATAGATGCGCAGTTCGTTTTCCAGAGCTTTCATTTGTGTTCAAGTTATTCAAGTGAACAGGTTTTTCGTGATTTAAGGCGGCACGACGAGAATTAACAGACTTTGAACGTGGAATGTTAGTTGGAGGTAGACGTATGGGTCAGTCAATTGCGGATATCGTTAGTGAATTAAACATTCTGAGATCAAGTATCAAGAGTGTGCCGAGAGTATGAAATTTCAGGCATCCCATCCCATCATGGACAGCGCAGTGGGCGACCACCTGCACTTAACGACCAAGACCGCCGACGTCTGTGAAGAATGGTCAATGTTAATAGACACGCAACACTTCGTCAAATAACTGCAGGAATCAATGTGGGACGTACGAGGGACGTGTCCGATAGGACTGTGCGGCGAAATTTGTCTTCCTTGGGCTATGAAAGCAGAGGACCGACTCGAGTGCCTTTACTGACAGCACGACCTCGCCTGCAGCGAATCTCCTGGGCTCGTGAGCATATCGACTGGTCCCTAGACCAGTCGAAAATCGTGGCGTGGTCAGATGAGTCACGATTTACGTTGTTACGAGCTGATGGTAGAGTTCGAGTGTGGCGCAGACCCCACGAAGCCATGGACCCAAACTGTCAACAAGGCACTGTTCAAGCTGGTGGTGGCTGCATAATGGTGTGGGCTGTTTTTACATGGCATGGACTCGGTCCTCTGGGGCAACTGAACCGATCATTGACTGGAAATGGTTGTGTTCAGCTGCTTGCAGATCACTTGCAACCATTCATGGACTTCACGTACCCACACAACGATGGGATTTTTATAGATGACAATGCGCCATGTCACCGGGCCAGAACTGTTCGCGATTGGTTTGAAGAACATTCCGGACAATTCCAGCGCATGATCTGGCCACCTAGATCGCCCGATATGAATCCCATCGAGCATTTATGGGACATCATCGAAAGGTCCGTTCGTGCCCAAACTCCTGCAGCATCCACACTTTCACAATTATGGACGTCTATACAAACAGCGTGGCTCAATATTCCTGCAGAGGACTTCCAACGACTTGTGGACTCCATGACACGTCGAGTGGTTGCACTTCGCCGGGCAAAAGGAGGACCGACACGATATTAACAGTCATCCCATGACTTTTGTCACTTCCGTATATATATATATATATATATATATATATAGTTACGATTTTAGCGTAGCGGGTTCGAATTGAATGGACTTTACTTGAGGATAGAACAAACAAATTTATTTACAGCTATTTACATGTAGTTACGGGATGACGTGATAAAGTAAAACTTCAGATAAAAACAATCCAACTGTCAACAGTCACTTACAGCGTAAATGCAAACCTTAAGCACAATAAAAACAGATTGCAAAACAGCTATCATATAGCACAGTAACAATATACTGCAGCGAGCTCGATAATATAACGTTAGCAGCAAACGTAAGCACAGCTCATTAATAAAAAGCAGGGAAAGTAATCTGCCAGTCCAGCGAGAGAGGAACTCTCTACTGACTGACTCACTCCGGCATCTCGTCTCTTATATAGCCGAGCTAGCGAGCGCGGGAAAACACGTGGAAGAAACGCGCCGCTTCATGAAGGACCCAGCGGCTACCAGAATATTCCTTTCGCCAAACCAACCCGGCTGGCACGAAGCTCCTCTCCAAACTCCGCCAATCTCGGTGAGCCCCCACGGTGCTCACCCGCTCGTAACAATATATATATATATATAATATACTGTAGAAAATCCCATGGCACTATTTTATTTAAACACCATCTGCCTTCATTTTTTGTTTTATCAATATCCGATGGTAGACTTACTTCAAAGCGGGAATCGTAAAAAGGTTAGATCATTTCCCAGATAATGATACTTTTAATCAATATAACATTCCAGAACAACATTCCATCTATCGAGCTTTTGAAAAACTGCCCCAATTAATATTCAGGCAGAGTTTACTTAACAACTGTTCGGCACGGACGTACCCAGGCATTAGCGTTTCTCGCTCGCATAGCTAAGACGTAATATGTTTTCAGTCATAATGTTTTTGTTACTCCTCTCTGTAAATATGTCCCTTTAACTCAAAATACATTATTTCATTTTTTTTATAAAAGTCTCTTCATCCTTCGTTTGCATTATTTTAATCTTGGTTTAGAAACTAACTCGTAAATATTAAAAAAAACCTTAGACATCACGCCACTAAAAGCCTGCTATCTGAAGAGTCTAATTTTTAGAAGATTTGGACACACACACACACAATTTGGATTTTTTTTCTTTCGTTGAATCGGAAAATAAAAAGTTATTTCTTAACTATAAAAGTGTGCGTTTATTTCATCTCCGCATCTTGTATGTAATAACCAGTTTCCATGTGAGATGGAGATTCAAGTAATTGCGTAATGTTTAGAACAAATTAGTCCGCACGACACGCATAGTTAATCACACCTAAAATTTAAACTTTTAATTTTTCGTTTTTATTAAATACTTTTATCAGATCCTTTACAATGATTTTTTTTGTACTTCCATTTAAAATCACTAATTATCCCTTGTTGTTGATTTAGAAGAAGTGTATTTATATTTGGAGGAAGATAAAAAATTTCGATCGCTTTTAAATTTTCAGTTTGATAGGAAAGAATTATAGACAATGACATCAACATTTTTTTTCTAAAGCGAAACCTTTGTCCAGTATATGAATATGTAGTGTGACGACTTCAGATAAGCGACGGAAAGAACTCTACCCAACTAAGTTTCCCACGGGAAAAAAAACCCTTGCCAGCTGAAGAATTCACTGATAGCAGAAAAATTTGTTAAATGCAAAAGAATGTAGACATCTGATATTCATGGCGAAGTACAGCTGTCGATCTAAGTCCAGATGTGTCTGTGCGCTTTGTGTGGTCTCAAATGAAATGGACATGTGTTAAGAGACAAAAGGGATCAGGCGGCAGATGACTCTTCTTTTCTTCTGGGGGAATCATGGTGGTTCAAGGAGAGGGTCAACCGTCTATGTGTTGCTAAAGGAGCAGTTACACGACGCGTCGAATCTCCGACGAGCCACGCATTCCCCCGTATTACCCCTCTTGCGGTTTCTTGGGGTCCTTTGATGCCAACGACACTTTACCGACAATTTTCGGGTAAACTTCGGACGCGTCCACAGACGTCAAATCACCCCAAGAAACCGCAAGAGGGGTAATACGGGGGAACGCGTGGCTCGTCTGGATTCACAGATCGTGTAACGGCCCCTTAGCCGTTGCTTTCTCCTCTCATACCCATGTACCCATGTGATTTGGAAGGTATCTATGGTCAGATGATCCAATGAAAATTAGGAAATATGCTGATGGGTCATTTGGCACTGAACACCGGCCTATGAGATCCAAATAAAAAGAAGATGGAAAAAGATAGGAAAGTTAGAGAAGGAAGCCGGCAGACCAAGTGAGCGTTAGTGATTGGATCAGCGAGAATTCAGCTTGGAATTCTGTGTGAAATTCTCAGGAGATAATTTGGAGTGTATCGAAGGCAGCCTCGCCCTGTAGATTCAGCCCACGTGAAGTTCATCTAAACTTCGTGAATCGCATTCGGACAGCCATGCGTTCCTTCGAAAGTGTGAAAGCTCATCAGAGCTTTGGAAGAACTTCAACTAGATAGACAGCTCTGTCTTCTGAGCTGCTCTTTCAGCAAGTTCATCAACTTACGTTTCCGGCAATCCCAACAGGTTAATCAACGAGGGGATAAACCCCGAACCTCGGGCTGATCTTGCGGGAGTTTCACAAACTCTGTCTTGTCTCTTCACCTCTGCGAGAGTTTTCTTCCTTTTCTGGAAACACAGCACCTTTCCCTAGTGGAAATCTGATCTGATTCTACTTATGTGCTTGTAACCTAATTAGTCAAGAACATGTGTCACTGTGTGTAATATATATGTTGTATAGTTGAAAATAAATTTTTATTTCTCAAAGACCTGAGTTTGTTTTCGGTGCAACTCACCAGTAGCCCCGTCCCAAAACGTCACAGTAGTTCCCAAGTCATTGTCATTTATGCATTTGAATTCACGTCTTATTCAATTGGAAGGGAATGAGCATTTTGAAAGCAGAATTATATATATATATATATATATATATATAGATAAATAGAGAGATGCACCGAAATATATTTGCTTTTACTTATTACAAGTAGTTTTGTTCCTCATTTCCACCCATTATAGCTCCAAGTAGAAATATCTGACATTGTTTGTTTCTTTTTCTACAGAGAGATGACAGATTTTTTATCCGGCAAAAGACGACAAAATAAGTCGGTTTCATCCAGATAAAAAACTTTTTATGTATCCAGAAGTGGTAAGATATCTTTGATAACTTGATTCTTCTGTATCATCACCGTCAGCAGTTGTGTTTCTCCGCAAATCACAAGAACTAAAAACACAATGTTTGTCTTCGACCCATTCATTGCTGCTATCGAAATATTTAATGTTCAAATCTTCAGTGATTCCAATGTCCTTTTCTTTAAAAATCACGGCATATTTTGTGCTCTGGGATGTTTACAGTTACTGAACAAATTCCACTCCCCCATCTTCTAGAGCCCCAATATCCTCATTCACGTTCTTTCGTCTTTGTTGCCAGCTTCTACAGGAACTAATTGTGCTGAAAGATAATATCAATTTACGCCATTCTGAGAATATGGTGGTCTTTGGAAGAAGCTGTTTCAAAACGTTTGATTTTTCAGAAACAATAATTGCCTCTTTTTTTTCCTTTTAGAGGATAATAATCTTTCATTAAAAGATAAAGATTTTCGTTTCCCTGACATGCTGAAAACGTAATCAGATCATTTAATTGCAAAAAAAGCTCTTACTCTGGGGCTCGTTCACTAAGGAATGAAGTCTCACACAACAGCGAGAAGAATGCGTGCCTTGGACAGAGTCGCAGCGAGAAATGCGCTCCGAATGATTAGCAGCCAGGAGTGCTATTATTTCACGTGCATGAACACCAAAATTTCCAAAGTGGGTGCTGTATGGAAAGAAACTCTTAGCAATACTAGGGACCTACAAGTGTTTTTCTGAAGTAACAAGTAAGGTTGGGCGATGCATGCACTTCATTATCGCGATGTATCGTAATATCATTATTTATTTCTATCTATTATAAGTTATAAATAACATCTCTTAACGTATTGAGTGATCAGAACGAATCCAAACAAAAGTTCCAATTATAACATTCGTTTCTTTTTGAGTAAAAATCGAAAATAATTGTGTTAAAACCATTTTAACAAAATGCATCAGTGCTAAAGCAATGTCTGCATGTTTCAATTTATAATGCTGAGTTCTTTTCAGAGAAATAATATTTTTTTAATTTTAGTCTTTTTACAGCTGACTCCAAAAAAACACCTCTTTAGGTTTTTTTCATTTTTCATAGAAAAAAAACGGAAAACGACACAATGATGCCTTTAGAAAGTAAAAATGAATAGTTTTTAAAAATCAGACATTCAAAATCTGATGTCTTGAAAAGTTAATTTTGTACATGGATTAAATAAAATTTTACTCTTTTTTTAAATATTGGCAGATTGATGTTAAATGCGAACTAGAATTTTAACAATAGGTATGTTATATAATTATAATTACCATCCGATTCCTCTTTCAAACTCAAAAAGAGAGGAAAAATAGTAACTCCGAAATGAGTAAAGCATTAATAACAAAGATTATTTACTTAGGAACGAATGATGTAATGCATTAAAAAAATTTTTAAAGGTCCTGATCATGTTCAAATAAAAGAAAAATAAGCCATTATATATCATAAAGAAAAAAATAACCAATTACAATGACGTGTTTCTAAATGTTAAATTTATAGTTATTCCTTTTTTAAATTTCTATAAACATTTTGGCATATTATGAGATTTGAAAAAAATTAAAATTAAATGTAGGGAGAAGGAAAAAAAATTATATAAAAAACAATTACAAGATTGAAAAATCACCCCTAAATATCTTTATATTAAAAGCAGAAAAATAATAATTTGACAAGAAATTTCGTAAGTCAGTTGAATGCGGGAATTTTTAAATCAATTCAAAATACTGCGTATTTGAAAATAAAAAAAGAACATTAATGAAAAAAGGAAAGAAAAGAAACTACGTAAAAATTTGGAAAACAAACAAACAAACCCCGCAACGTGTAATCTAAACCCATTGTTGGAATTCCTAGCTTGACCAAATCATGATGCATCCCTTTCGTGTTAGCGCAACGGTGACGTGAAGAAAAAATTCCATGATCTCACAGTAACAGATTAAGTTCAAATGCAGGTTCTGATTCAGTTAAGATACGATTGGGTTCGGTGTAAGAACGGATCCAAAGATGGTTGTATGCGATAAAAATAATTCAAGCAACTAAAATGATTTACGCAAATATATGTATGTAATTATCTATGCCTGTGCCCTAGCCTAGCATATAAAAAAGATTGTGAAAATGAAAAAAAAAACCTTGGATTAATTATTTCTATGTGCTGGTCTAACTCAAGTTGGAATACCTCGATTCTTCTGATTTAGAAGTTCCCAGAATGACAAGGTGAGAGGGAATTTTCTTTTACATTTAGGCATTTCAATTTGGGGTCTAGAAATCTCAAAACACATTAAGTGAAATAAACTGCAACAATAAAATTTATCTATTAAAAATAATATCTATCTTAGATTAAAAACATAATATGATGTAATAAAAATGTATACTTAAAAATTGGAAAAGATCTTTTCTAAAAGATATAAAACAAGAAAGATTATATACTTTTAGAAACATAAAAGCGCATACTACAGGAAAGGATGCGGATTAAAAAGGAAAGAAAAACAACATACTTTTTTCTCACTGATCTGCAAAACAATGCCTTGAAATCCTCCAAAAAATATTTATAAAACATTGCTAGAACTGATTCTCAACAGTCAAATTTGATCTCTATTGAAATTACCCGAATTTCCATAAGTATTGAAAATGCAACATACATTGAAAATTGTATAAATGCATAAAAGAATCCGAAATTCATTCAAGATCAATTAATAATTTTGAAAGGTTTTTTGTTTCTTTCAATTCTTGTTTTTTTAATGCTAGTACCCTTTAGTGTGAACATCCAAACTGCGAAATTGTGGACTCACTTTGAATTAATCCTTTTTGATTTTATTTCTGAAGAAGAATATTTAGCTATTAAAAAACGGACAGCCGACAACCTTCTTACAACTGCAATTATTTTTCCATTTATTTACGGAACAGAGACAGTTTATTCCAAAATGAAATGCTCAAAACAAGTATTTTTATATATTAGAATGCGATTAAATGAAGAGCAATAAAAATAAACTGTAACAGATAACCAAAACGAAGTCGGAAACTCAAATGAATTGTGAATATCGATTTATTGTATCACGACTCAGCTTGAACCATTATTCATGATCATAATATCATAGATCGATATTTTTCGAAAACTGGTTCGAAATGTCATTTTTTTTTTGAATAAATCGGAAATCGGCACAGCCCACTGATCGAAAATTCCCCGGGAAGACTTGGCTTTCTGAGAGTAAATAAGTGAGGTTGAGATGTGTCTTGCCACTTTTGAGGGTGACGAGTTACCCAAAGTAGAATTAAATTTGTTGGTTGATAAACGCATTTTATGTATGGCATCGCATTTTATGAAGGGATAAAGGAAAACGATGATTTGAATGTAATGGTACTTTACACGAGTAACGATCTATTGAAATTTTAACTGTATTTTGATTTACAGTTTTGAAAGTTTCGGTGATCGAGTGAACTTTCTGCCAAACAGTTTTAACATTATTTTGCAACTCCATAAACCAATCAAGTAAAATATTGATTTAAGATCAGCTGTAAAAGGCTCAATGTTTCTTTATATGTTAGATGCTGTAATGCTGTTTTTAAGGAAAAGGATTGATCTTCCATCTTCTAGGCTTGCTTGTGAAATATTACTGACTTCAGTTAATACTCTGAAAAATATGAACTAAGTTTATACCAAAATCGGAAGAACCATTGGCAGGTAAAAATCAAACCAACATGAAACTTTTATAACTTATGCATGAATTACAGTTTTTGGAAAATTTTGGAGAAAATGCGGCATCACCGATCAAAATTCTTAGCTATCAATAGCTTAATTCCTTCTTTTCCTTATATTGATATTTTTCATGTATTTTATGAATAATTTCAGTATCATAACCAAAATATTGAGATTGTTTTTAAGGCTGAAAATAATTTACTGTTTTCTGAGATGTACTAAATCTCTGGAGACATGAACAAATCTTGCAATTCTTTCTATTGGAACTGATATTTTTCAAAAATTAGGTAAAGATGTTTTTTATAAAAAAAAGTTGTCGTTTTTTATAAATAGTCTTTTGTAAAAAAATTGTCGGTTTTATTATTTAATGTACGTATATTACGTGCTTCGTTAACATGATCAAACATAGTCTATGTAAAAATAAGTGCATAGTATAATTTAATGTTAATAAATAATGAAAATAAAATATTCACTTATATTCATTTCCAAGTATTATCTCTCTCTTTAACTACATATATTTTAAATATTTAACATATTTCATATATAAATTAATTTGATCCCAATTCTAAGATGATAGTGTTAAGTATTAATACAATTGCTATTTCAATATGTTTATATATTTTTTCACTTCTCTTCCAATGTTATTTTTATGATATAAATATATGTATAATATTTTAATAAAAATGTTTGTATGTTTTAACAAATCATAAATTGTTGAAACTTTTAAATTAAGAGTAATAATAATGTATTTTTGCATTTTTACTTTGAAACCGCCTTTTACCATATCACCTCTTCGTAGAGGCCTTAAAACATGCACTGATTAGGCTTTCACGGACCTGATACTAAATATCTTTCTTTTTCATAGATTGCATCTAAAATTTGATACAAACTCTCAAATGCCAATCAACAGTCTATCTTCCAAATGTCATTTGACTCAGTTGCATTTCTCTGCTATTGTTCTTACATACTCTCTCCTACACAGAGGGCCAATCTGGGTTTAAAATTTGTTACAGATTGTGTTTTCTGAAGATAGGGCTAAATGCTTAACTTCATTCATCTAATTATATGCGTTTTCTAAAGAAGTATTCGCATTGACGAACACTTTTTAGATTTCATCGAGAGTTGGATGGGTAGCGCGTCCCGCTGAAAGTGTAGCGTAAGGACTGCATCGGTCTGACCTTTTACTTTTATGAATCTGAATCGCGTACACAATTTCATTAGTTGAAAAAAAAATATTCTAAGATTTCAAAATGTGGAGATTCAAGAAAATCTCAAAAATGGTTTCTTTTTTATTTTTAAAAAGTACAGTGATTGAGAGAAAAGGAGATATAAACGAAGTCAAATAGAAATTTAATCGTGAGCAAAAATAGATTTAATCGTCACTAGTCAGGTAATCGATGCAAAATGACTACAGAAATTGATGTTCATATCTTTCAAAACAATTACCTATTAAAAATATTCTTTGTAGTATTCCAAACAATACTTCTCTTTAATTTAATTAATATTCCGTCACACTATCTCCGACGATGTTTTTAAACACTGTCATGGAATTCAAGCACATGTTATAATAACATTTAATCATGGTTTTTTGAGAATCATTAATTTAGTATTTGGATTTCAACCCGATTTTATTTCACAAGATTTACATTTTTTAAACATTTGATTCTATTAAATTAACATTTATCAGTATTATATATTAATGGAAAGGGCTTTCTTTTTAAATAAATGCATGAATTTAATAACTTAAAAAGCCAATAATAGACATAAATAATCAACCTGGACAAACAAGGTGGGTGCCAAAACCGGCTGTTTTTTAATATTGTATAAATATGACATGCTTTTTATATGAATTTGTGTTCTATGCAGTGTTTTATATGAATTCCTGTCCTCGGTAATATAATCGTATCTGCTAGACGCTTAAATAAGATTTCTGCGAAGAAAAATCTCGCATTCAAATTTGCTACAGACGGAACAGAAAAAGTAACCGCGCCTAGATATGGAAAAGATAACCGACTGCGAAGGACGGGTCTCTCTTCCGATTTGCTGACTCATTAAGTTCGTTACAAAAGCGGCCCGGAGGGTAGGACATGCTGAAACAGCCAATCAGAAATAGAAATCTCGCTCCGATGCTCTACGGAAAATCACTCTTGATCACGTCGAGGCAGATACGCCGGTCATGTGAAAGTAAAAACCCCGGAGAAGTAGCAATATGAAATCCATTTTATTGCTGCTGAGGATTTCTGATTTCGAATTCACTTTTGAGAAATGGAGGTTGCCTTTTTTTTTCTTGATAAGTCAGCAGGTTTTTTTTTTTGGTCGTTGGAAGTTGTCTGAGCGAGATCTCTTTCTGTGCTGCCCGCTGAAAAAGTAGAGAAGAGGTTCACTATTTTTAGGTCCTTCTGTGAACTGGAGAATATTTTGAATAACTTTTGTTTTCTAATTATTTCTAAATAAACTAGAGATTCTATTTTTCCTTTCGATTTTGCAATCACTATTAAATAAAAAACAAACAAACAAAAACCACCCTGAAATTCCATTATAATGTTATCAAGCATTGTACTTATAGCAGCGTTGTACACTGAATATTTCATAGGATTATCGCTCAAAACATTTTGACATATTAATCAATATGTTGTTGTTGTTGTTACTTATGGCACTTGCCATGGGTAAGCCCCTCTGATACATCAGCAGATTTTAAGCCGGATATATACGTCTCTTGTTTTACAAGTAGCGCCATCTAGGGCCAAGAGTACGACTTAGCTACTCACTCGTCACAACCCTTTTGAGGGGGGCGGACTACATTCATGCAAATTCATTCACTCATCTCAGATCGTCATTTAGACCTGGAACAGAGAACGATCACCTCTGACCCAGTACCCCCAGTGATATTATTCTCGATATGGAGGACTTGGCGATCACAAACAGATTTAACGAGCGTCAATTGCCACACACTCGGGAAATCTTTTGGCCGTTGAGTTTCGAACCCGTAACCTGAGGAGTACGAGTCCAACGCTCTACCAACCAGGCCATCCCGGCCCATTAATCAATATAATCCATAAAAACATTTTCCAAAAGATAATGGTCATAAAGGAGAATCGGGTAAGTTCGAAAACGGAAATTTATTCACAAACTCATTACCAAGATCTATAATATTCCCCTCCGTTTATGATTTTTAAACTTTTAAACCATAAACTATGACGTGAACACAACGTTGCTACACAGTATACACATCACTCTAGTTGTTGAAGATGGCGCTGCTGCAACAGCGCGTGCCGTTGGTGACGAAACATTCCGCCCCACGGTGAAATGTTTATTCAACCAGTAAATTATACAGTTATTTCAAATGTAAATAGAAAATAAATTTATGTTCACCTGGAATAATTATAGGATGCTTAACATTAAAAGCCAAATCAGAATTTTGCAATTGACCTTCCACCCGTAAAATACCATCATTATCCAAAAAAGGAGAGAGTGAAATCAAAACACTTTTAGGGTTTAAAGATACACTGTTCCTAATCAATTTCAAATTATCCTGAAAACACACAAACTGAATCCACTGAATAATTAATTTCATAGCTGCCTGCCGTTCACTTGTTGATGGAGGAACAAATGATGGACTTCGCAACATCTTTTCATCAGGAGCAGACTTTCTTTTTTTGCACCTAGAAATAAATCTTAAACACAAAGCGATTACATTTACTATTTTAGATAAAGAAGAACAGGTCTCAAATAAATTGTACGCAGTGTCATTAGTTAACTGAACTGTAGTACAAAATATAGATTTTGTCTTTTGTTCAGAAAATACAGTAGCATAATTACTAGTCTAATCATCGCTAGATGATTGTAGAGGCAAATTTGAACTGTTTAACTTCAAGAATGATGGCCATGCCACCAAAGAGAGGAGTTCTGGAGAAGTTTCGGATAAATATCTCTAGAAGGGATGTCAACAGGATTATCTTTTGATGGAATAAAACTCCATTGCTGGTAAGGTATAACGTCTAGAATTTCAGAAATTTTGTTTGCTACAAAAAGCTTCCTTCTTCTAGGGTGATCTGCTAGCCAACTTAGAACCACTCTGAAGTCAGACCAGGCCTGAAAAGAAATGTCATAACTAGAAAAAACATCCCTCACAGTCTTGAAAAGTCTGGCAAGTAGTAATGCACCTAGGAGTACCAGTCTGGGTAAAGACACTTGCTTAATGGGAGCTACCTTAGTTTTAGCAACAACTAAGTTCACTTCATTCCTATCAGGTGATATGGATTGAACACAGTAGATGACGGCAGCATAAGCAGATTCCGAGGCGTCACAAAAACCTTGAAGACAAATACTTTTCTCACTTATACGGAGCCACCTGGGAATTTTAAGATCACTGAGAGTCTTAAGTTCTTCTTGAAATCTTAGCAAATTGTCTATCTATTCTTTGGGAATTGAAGCATCCCACTCAAGTTTCAGCAGCCACAGACGCTGATAAAACATTTTCAGCATGACTGTGCATGGAGATAGCAAGCCAAGTGGGTCAAAAATTTTAGAGGATTGTGAGATGAAAATTATCTTGGTAATTTCAGTTCCAAAACTCATGGATATATTAAATAAAAATATGTCCTCTATAGAGTTCCAAAGAAGCCCCAACGTTTTAACACAATCATCTGAATGGATTTCTAAGTCACTTGCTTCTCCGTCATCAATAGATAGATTTTCGAGAAGTTTAGAACAGTTGGACCTCCATTTCCTCAAATAGAATCCATGTTCTGCCAACTAATGTGACAGTGTAGAACAGATTTCAATTGCTTCAGGTAAATTACTCGAACCAGATAAGCAATCATCTACGTAAAAATCATTCTTAAGAATCGAAGATACACAAGGATGCATTTTCTCTGCATCCAATGCAATTTACCACAAACAGCGTATTGCCAAGAATGGAGCAGAGGCAGTACCATATGTAACTGTGCATAATTTATATGAATGATTGCATTCTCGAATCAACTGAATTTCTCCAAACAATTCTTTGCAAATTTTGATCTCACATCATCTACGAGAATCTGGCGACACATTTTTTCTATATCTGCAGAAAAAACTATTTTGTGTACTCGAAAATTAAGAATTATTGAAAAAATATCTCGTTGTAGTGTTGTACCTACACCTAAAACAGAGTTCAAGGAAACTGAATTTTTAGGTTTACAAGAACCGCCAAACACCACACGAAGTTGAGTGGTAGTGCTGCTTGATTTTATAACAGCATGATGCGGTAGATAATATACCAGGTCATTTTTCTCAGCATCAAATGGAACCATATGATTTAAAGTTTCATATTCCAGCATGAATTCCTTATATTGTCTGCCGAGCTCTTTATCGAAATAAAATTTTTGCTCCATAGATTACATACATGAAATTGCCAAAGGTTTGGAGTCACCTAACTCTTCGGCTCTGTTGAAAATAGGCAATCGAACAACAAATTGCCCGTCATCATTTAATCGATAATTCTCCTTGAAATGCTTCTCGCAAAACTCTTCTTCAATAGTTAAATCTTGTTTTTTAATTGTTATTTCCTCTAATTCCCAAAACCTCTTCAGTATAGTATCAATATTATCCTCTGTATATAAACTAATGCTATTGACACAAATAGAATTCGGTGTACTACTTTCTGGTTTAATTCAGCCTGAAAGTACCCAACCGAAAATTGTATTTTGTGCAACTACATTTTTAGAACCAACAATTTGACCTGGCCGAAGCAGAGAAAAGAAATAATCAGCACCGATTATTATATTAATTTCTTTAGGTGAATAAAGATTGTGGTCAGCAAAATTAATTGATTTCAAATAATCTAAGTCCTCATCATCAATTTTCTCTGAAGGCAAATGCGAAGTTAACTTATCAAGAATATAAGCTTGTATTAAAACGCAATTTTTTTCCAAATCAGAATCGGAAAATAATTTAATATTTACATAACCGCGAGTCGTAGCTGCTTTTGAATTACCAAGTCCCTTTACGCAAATGTGATATTTAATTGACGAGCAAATGATTCACTTATAAAAGAAGCTTCACTTCCGCTATGAAAAAGAACGCAACAATCGTGACCTTGGCCGGATGAATCATAAACCTTTAGTACAGCAGTTGGGAAAAATGATATACTTTCACCCTGCACAAAAAAGCTAGAAATGTTTACCGCTTCGTCAGCATTATGAATTTGTTCATCCGACGGTGTTGCATTTGAAACTATTATATTATTATTTCTAATTTCGTGCAATAAAGTACGATGTTTTCCTTTACAAACATGGCACAAAGATTGTGATGGGCAGAATTTAACATGGTGGAACGCCAAACAGTTGAAACATAATGCATTCTTACGGACGATATTTTTTCTAGTTGAAATGTCTGCACTTTTAAATGTATGAAGTTATAACATTTCAATAAAGCATGAGAACCATTGCTTTAATGACATTTAGGAAATAAATGTTTGTTAAGATGTGTAACAGTCTTAACAGTACAACGATTTTTTTTTTGAACTACTCGCTTTTCAAAATTATAATCATTTATCATCTTGAGTATCCAAAAAAGATTCTAAAGTAGGAAATTCTTCTTCTCCAATCTTTTGTGACCATAAATGGCGCGTTTCAGAGTCCACTTTTTTCAATAATAAATGAATCAACCAAATATCTTTAGGCGACGATTTTTCACCAAGCGATTTTAATCTGCGAATAACTTCATCAGAAGTATCAGCTAGTTTTCTTAAATTAACAGAATCAGCACTACACTGGGTTGTTCTAAGCATGTTCTTACAAGAGATGTGACTATTTGATTTTTTCGATCGTACCGGTACAATAATTTACTCCAAGCCTCATCATATGTTGTTTGAAAAATCGAGAATGCTTAATAATATTATCTGGCTCGTCCTTTAAGAGTCCTATCAAATATTGAAATTTCTGAATGCTGGTCAAAGAAAGATTATTGTGCACCGTCGCAAGATACAAATCTTTAAAATTGAGACAATCGGTATATTTACCGCTGAAACTATGAATGTTTAAACACGGTAAATTGAATTTCACCCCAATTGGCGTGGGATTTCCACTCAGTGCCTCAATGGCAGATTGATTTATCACTTTCGTTTCGAAATATTTTGTCTCAAATTCGGCGACTTCCGAATCTTGTTCGGGTAAAGCTGCATCCTATTCATCAAATTCTTTATATGTTTGCTCAACTTTCTCCAATCGCGCCTTTAAATCAGCAAGACTTAATTCAGCAGTGAAGCCACTTTGTAAACGGGTCAGAGCTGCTTTAGCTCGCCTTCTGAACTTCCGAATGTCTGCTTCACTCAATACACTCATTACGAAACTGAATGAATAACAACTGAATATCATCAACTCTTTACTATAAAAATTTCATTAGAGCTTGAAATATGAGTAGTTCGTACTTAACTGTGAGAGCAGCATCCAAAATCACAAAATGACTGTTAAAGACAATTTCCACTAAATTCCTCACCTAGGGAACCAAATATGTTTTCAACGCATTTTTCAACATTAATACTGTTTATTGCTTTCAAGGACTCGATGAAGTTTTCAACATTTGTGCCTTCGTTTCAGGAAGCGGATCACTCCAGTCTAATTTTAAACACCACAGTTTTGCCTAAAGTTGTTTGATTTCGTTATAATAGAACCTAAGAGCCTGAGAGGATCAGATATCCGAGGAATTGTGCAAAGGACTAATCTTTTCGTAAGCTGAAACACGTTTTCCATATGAATTTGGAAAGTTAAGATAACGGTGGTAGGTTTCCACATAACACTTAGCGCTTTTATTTCGTCTTGAAAATTGTAGCAGTTTTTTTTTGCTTCACTCAAAACATTTGCATCATTCAGGAAATTATCTATATGTCCTTTTCTAATACCGGGGACGCTAACGGATAGTTCTCCCGCTCATCTCTATATAACTGAAGTAGGACTATTGTTGCAAGATAAGGTGCATTTATTATTTCGTAAGTAACAGTTTTGAACTCATTGGTTCATTCACTCCCACCCTCGGAAAAGTTCACATAACTCTTGTTCGGCTCGGGTCAGTTCAAATCCTCCTATTGTTAGTGTTGTGTCCTTTCGGAAAGATGGGTGCAGTAGCTTCTGAGGGCATAGACCCTTCAGCACCCGAGGGCAGTAGTCTGACTTCTAGCTCACATACACGTCACATGCCCTTTCTAAAGGACTTCATTCATGCAATTCATTCATTCATAGATCGTAATTTAGAACTGGAACAGAGAACCACCCTCTCTGACCCAATACTCCCAGTGGTATTACTCTCTACATGGAGGACTTTCTGATCACAAACAGATTAACGAGTGCCAGCCACTACACACTCGGGGAATCTTCAGCCTCCGTTGTTCGAACTCGCAACCTAAGGAATACGAGTCCAATGCTCTACCAACCAGGCTATCACGGCCTTAAATCCTCCTATACATCAGTTAAATGTCAGCCATGAACGGATAAATATGTTTACGAAATGTCATTATATTAAATAGGTCTTCATGAATAATTTCACCGTTATATTGCATGGAGTTAAGAGAATTCCCTAGTGTTGTGTGTGACGAGGCATTAAAAACCATTTTAAGTTTTGTGGTGCTTTCATTAAAGCGGCAGATTCCTAAATGAGGTGCAGATTCTTTTTTCTTCCTCACATTCCGAAATTTCTGTCATGTGATTCAAATCTTTCTATTCGGGTAAAATTTCCCAATATAATGCTAAATACTCAGGTTCCCTTAAAAAGCTATACCACTATTTAATTTTTTAAGGGTTTTGAGGGTTTTGAAGCCATAAAATGAATGGGCAGAAAATTGGCGATTTATCGCCTTTTGGGGTATCATCTTTCGAGCTTTTAGATTAATTAGAAAATGGGAATGGTTGTCACATTTAGCTACTTATCACCAAGAAAAAGTTACAGCTTGGCACAAATGTCTGTCATGTACCTGATTCCCAACATATCAACGAATACGTATTCTGATAGTCACATGATTCAAACCTTGAGTTAAATTAATTAAGAAAACAATGCTTTGACAATAATAATGTTCTCGCATGATAAATTTAAGATAGCAGATTTCATTTGTTTTCATTTTTTCTAAAATTTCATGTTTAGTGAAAATTATAATTATGGGTTTTTTTTTCTTGTCAGATCATGATATTATTTTTAGGATGAGATTTGGTGTCAACAAAAATTTGTAGGAGAAAAATAAAAATTTTATTCTCTGCCCGACCTTCAAAAAATCAGTTTTGAATAATGTATTGCCATTGCATTTACAAAAGCTCAGATTTTTTAAAAAATAAGCTAATGACTACAGCAAATAAAATCCAGAAAAATGTCCTTGTGAGCCAGCGCGTGGTTACATGAAATGAAATAAGTAGGAAATGTGATATTTTTTTAAACAATCAATCCGAGACAAAGTCTTTGTTATCATTTGCAATACTAAAGTGACTCATTCAATGAAACAATTGAAATGGATAAAAATCTAATTGAACTTGCACGCGGTACTTGGCCGATCAAGAAATGATGTTCTGACATGATACATTGAAATATGCAGAGCAGATTTCATTTTAATCTTTTTTTAAAATCGAGGTTGGCTTATTTTAAATTCTCTTACTTAAAATGCTCTATTGTTTATATTTTGTTTTTATTACATTATATTTACATTATAGTTTTTCATAAATATTATTTCTCATTGTCATTTGGACAAGAGACATTCATTGTTAGGTAAATTCTAAATTTTAAGACATTCATTGTTTAGGTAAATTCTTTATAAGAATGCCACGATGATTCTCAGAACTCAAATTTGAGAATATTTCAGCAGATTTTTGCCGAAAATCTGCCGAAAATTTTACATATACCGATTTTTGTGGAAAGTTTTACATATAAGGATTGGCTAAAACTAATGATGTTAATCTCTTTTTTCGTTTTTAAGATTTGAATATATTGTTAAGGATACCGTGATAAATTCGTTAACAAAAATAGTGTGGCGTGAGCAGTTTTTTTGGAGGAAGGAAACAAATTTAATTTAGGAACTTTAATTGCTGAAGTTAGACTTTCCAATTATTGCAAACCCTTATTATTAAGAAGCAGTGATCTACATCACCTGAATTATGAATCCTAAATACTAGATCAAGGAGAAGAAGAAACTAATAAAATTTCAAATATTTCACTTGGAATAGGTAGTATTTATATTCATCATGTTATCATAGATGGAAAATTAATTAATATTATAATTTACAAAGTTTTTCTTTCATTATCAAATATAAATGACTCTGAAAATATAATATCTGTTTCAAATTTGAATTTTTTTTTCAATGATTGAAAACAAAATTCTTAAAATAAGAACGAGAAACGTGAATCAAAATAATGAATTAAAAGATTTAAATAAAGAGATTGTAGATTGTAGAAAAAACTTTCCTTCGATTTAATTAAGAATTTATATTTGTAAATAAAAATCAGACCATAGCTGTAGTTAAGAACTGACCCACTGTGTGCATTAAATTCCAAAAAAGAAACTTGACACATTAAAAAAAAGTGAAGAAATCTAGAGCTTTTCAACCCTAATCTTAAATTTGTAAACCTTATGAATTAGTTGTTTAGGGAAGCTTTCTCTACTACTACATAATTATAAAATAGCCGACTGGAAGTTATTAATTCATTTTTATATTGTTTTTTCTAAATAATAAGGATTTTGAGAGCCCTTTAAAATTCTTCTCCGCTACCTAATCTTGTCGGAGGGGTATTCCCGTGTGGAACGGGTCGGGGCACGACCTCCGATAACATCGGAGTTATCGGAGGTCGTGGTCGGGGCCTCCGAGAAGAGCGTTATCTCTCCTATGGGCCCGGAACTGCAGAAAAGGGGAAACGACTGAGTGATGGTTGCTTTTCGCTTAAGCGTCTTGCTTCCACCCTTTTTCGTTCAGTTTCTTTCCTCTCATCTTTAAATAAACCGTGCAAAATAGCTTTAAATTTAAGAGTAATTAACAGCAACGTTATACTTCCTTTATTTGTTAATGATTTTATATAGAGATATTAAATTTAGTTATACTTGACCAATAAACACATAAGATGTTTGAAATATATATTAATTGATTTTAAGCTCTGGCATAAGAATTTGGCATAAAAATAATTTCGAAGAATAATTATAAAACTGTTTAAGGCAGTATTTTTTTCATTGTCTTTCTTTAAAATATTTTAACAGGTAATTTTTTAACACTATTTGAAAATAAAAATTTATAACAACCATTGAATTTTAAGTGAAATTGCCAGAACCACGTTAGCCCTCTGATTTTTTAAAAAAATCAGAGTTCCCCAAGAAGCACCACGAGGAAATGTGGTTGGACTTCGTCTCTCAATTTTTTTTTCATTCTTCAGCAATTTAAACTCTATTATTAATATTAATTCTTTGTTTCCATGAATACAATTTTAAGATTGCGCTTATGATATCTAGTTTTCTTTTTTTGTTTTTACTTAAATCTTCATTATTATTTTTGAGCTTGGAATAATTATTTAGAAATATATTAATAAAAACAGATATAAACTTTTGACTGTGCTCTTCTTTTGTTAGTTGACATTAACAGCATATGCCTGCAATATTTAAATCTGGAATTTTACTTAATATCAATTTTTTTAATGCGGTTCGTATATTTTCTGAATGGCGGAAACTTTCATTATCTGTTAAAATAAATTAAAAAAAATTTGAAACCTGCCACAAAAATTTTAACGATGTCTTCCTCTGGATATGTCAACTTTCCTTTATCAATATGAATCAGATATTCTTATAACAACATAATTTGTCATTTCAAAAAGTCAATTCTTTTTCCATTGATAATAACTTAATACAGTCGCTACATTGCAAATAAGGTTTTAGCTTGTAAACCGCATATCCAGAAAGATAAATATATGAAGGAATAAACTATTACTGATGAAGAAGAAAATTATATAAATCTATACCTTTTATTTTGAATTCTGAAATTTGGAAAGGTGCTTCTTTTTTTAAAAAAATCGCACAAAAAAATTTCTTAAAGGAAAAGAGCCATATTTTTTGGAATGCAGTTTCAACAAGGTATTAATTTTTTTTTCTGCTTGTAAAATTTGTTCAACAGAAACACTTACATTACCACCATATAGCTGTCTATATTGATCAAATCTGCCTTCCAGAGGATCGGTTTGATATTTTCCAGTTAAGTCCCAAAAAATTAGAAAAATAAACAAAAAATAGTTTTCTATGAAGACAAAAAAAAAATATTTTATAAGCCAATAATAATAATAATAATAATAATTCTGCTTTTAGCATACACAAATTGAATTATAGGAATTGTTAAACTACCCGTGTTTACACTCTGGAATGAATAAAGAATGTCTAATGCTATGAGACAAGGAAGGATTTTAGGCTTAATGTGTACTTCATAATAAAACTTATGATTCGAAAAAAACTGCTATTATAGAAAAATAAATAGTCTTAATTACTCGCATGATAATCAAGTGCTATTCGGTACTTTTTAGAAATCCAGAGGCGATGTCATAGAATATCAATGCAAAAATATTCAAAAATCGTCACAATCACAAACGAACGTACGCTAGGGGCAATGGACATCAACTGCCCAAAGCTGAATACAGTCCATCGCTTAGCTGAAACCGGTTTTGGCGAATATTGGTTTAGATTCTAGCTCATATAACTCTTAATGCTATCTTCGTTCTCGGAGGCCCCGAACGGGTGCAGTACGTCAGGAGAGTATACAAGTCACCCAAGACATGAAAACTATTCTACTATAACAAGTTAAAGCCAAGAGGCACTTGGAGATAAGCCGGCCCTCTCCTCCTCGTACCCCGAGGCTTCTGAGAAATTTGATGCTGCTCTGTTCACACTATGATGAGATCTTTTTCTTCTTTGGATCCACAGCGAAGACCTGGACAATCTATTAAGACCGTCTGGGATTATTAGATAAACAACCAGCAGCTTTTTTTAAAAACATAATTTCTGCGAACTGCGAAATTCGATTGCATCCATTGAGAACAGAATGCCAGTTTGCTAAGCAGTCTGCTTAAATTAAAGCAGCTAAATATTCAAAAATGCATTTTGTACAGTAGGAATGGGCCCTTTGAATTTCTTTTCCTTTTGTAGCAATAAGCTGTTTTAGAAGAAAAAAATTATTCATTTCAGAAAAAGTGTAATTAATCGAGATCCGTGGTCCACAATATGACAATCACTCTTTTGACAGTAGAAAATATTTAAATTCATCCTTTACAACTTCATCTCAATCTTTTATAGCTTTTCTGTAACTCTGTCGGAAAAGAGGAATCTCATTCTTTGACAACTTTTCTGCCATAGGTTTTTCAATTTCGAAAATAATTTAAATTAATTTAAATGAAATTAATTTTAAAAATCGCAATTTGCCTTATTAATTTTATGTGAATAATAATGAACAGTTAGAATTTGTAATGATTTGATACAGCTGATTAAGTTTAGAAATTTTACTGTTTACCATTTCTTTAACTGTCTGCCCATGAATGATGGAGACTATTCGGCTATGCATATTTGAAATGTTGTAGTTGTTTCGTTATTTTTCTATTCATTCTCGATTTTTATCATTTTAAAATTAAAGTAGAAGTTATTTCGAATTCTAGATTCAAGCCAAATACCTTTTTTGAGCTGTTGGTTTTAAATAAATTCATTCCATTTACGATATGGGAAAACAATATATATTATCATCGGTGGCAACATTTTATTTTTAATTTCAGTTCTTGGATTTGAAAGAGAGAATCCAAGAGTTTTAGGTGGATGCTTTTCGAGAAATAATGGCTCTTGTAGCAGTTTTTGGGAAGAGTTTTTGCGTAAGATAATGAATTCAAAACCACATTTCGCTCAAAAACTTGTATGCAAATATATATCGGATAAAATGATTATTCAAATTAATCGAGTAATTGCCCCGTCATACGAACAATTTTTGCTTCACATGTTTTTTTAAAGGCAGGCACCATTTAGACTTGAAGACCTTTTTCATCGATAAGAAATTCGCAATGTGCAATGAAGTCTTGCTGTTCTGAGACTGCAATAAGCTGCAATTCTCCCGTTCTCTCAGCTCCGAGGCTGGACGGGGCCTTAAAACTTTCTCCCATACCCTCTCACAAAGATGGATTTGTGTCTACGAAGCATTTTCTTCTTACCCGATCGAAAACAAAAATTCACATATTGTTGTTGTTACTTATGGCACTTGCCACGGTCAAGCCCCCTGCTGATACAGCAGCAGATTTATGCCGAAATGAGCGTCTCTAACTTTTGAAGTAGCGCCAACTAGGGCCAAGAGTACGACTTAGCTACACACGCAACCACATTTGCTTGCACAGCCCCTTTTTAAAGGGGGGCACAGTCACACATATCACAGATAGCACACAGAGCAACAACCATGCCCGAACCGGGACTCCCAGAACACGAGGGAGATGCGCTACCACTGTGCCAGAATGCCGGCACAAAATTTCACATAAAACTGCTACAGCAGTTATAAAATGATATACCAGATTTGATGTTTCTGAGTCGTTTTTTTTACTGAAATATATGACATTGAAAATATTGGCATTTACTGAAATATATGAATCTAATATATGTTCAGCTGTTTTTGTTTTGTAGTTATCGTGTTAATTTATATTCGTTCAGAAGGATAAATAGAGGGCCGGGATGGCCTGGTTGGTAGAGCGTTGGACTCGTACTCCTTAAGTTACGGGTTCGAAGCTCACCGGCCAAAAGACTTCCGGAATGTGTGGCAATTGGCGCTCGTTAAATCTGTTCGTGATCGCAAAGTCCTCCATATCGAGAATAATATCACTGGGGGTACTGGGTCAGAGATGATCGTTCTCTGTTCCAGGTCTAAATGACGATCTGAGATGAGTGAATGAATTTGCATGAATGTAGTCCGCCCCCTCAAAAGGGTTGTGACGAGTGAGTAGGTAAGTCTAACTCTTGGCCCTAGATGGCGCTACTTAAAAAACAAAGACACGCATTTCTTAGGCTTAAAATCTGCTCATCGTATCAGCGAAGGCTTGCCCAAGGCAGGTGCCATTAGTCACAACACAACAGTCGCAGGATAAATAGTCTTTCTCTGAATAGATTTTAATCAAAATTTAATAAAAAGTGTAGAGTAAAGAACGTGCACTAAAGGTGCAAATGCTTATACTAAATCTCACTCATATTATTCAAAGCGCTTTTAAGTTATCTAAAACAGATTGATGTTGTGTTTTTTTTTTCCAAAAGTGTGTTTTTGAGAGATACTCAGAGATTTAAAACATGCAGATTCAGCATGTTTGCACATTCGTCAGCAATTTTTGACGGTATCAGTATTTCCTCTGTATTTCGTATATAACAAAGAAAAAAAGCAGTGGTGGAGGTTACACAAAACTTTCACCAAAATAAATGCGATGATCTCCTATTCGCATAAAAACTATGGACCTTGTGTAAGACTGAACACCACTAGTGTTCGGATTTTTATTTTGAGAACTCCTTATATGAGCGGTTTTTGCTTTGAGTGCAGTGAAAAAAATCGAATATTCATTTTGGTAGCTTTTTTATTAATCTATTGAAGCTAAAGTTTTGATGCAATTGCAACTATTATGCTAATAAAAATACATACCAAATTTATCCATTCAAGTCATTGAGTTTTTTTTTTACTACCGCATTCACATGCATGCAAAAAAAGAACAGACTGTCAATAGTCGACTCGTTGACTATTTAGTTCAAAATTTGAAATTGTTGTATATTTATTTTAGGCACCAAAACTGAGTACCGAGGGCTTAGTTATCAAGCAATTTACGTCATTTGTTCACCCTGCTTCATTGAAAGAAAGACATTGTAACAACTGGGTACTCCACACATAAATACTTTCACTTTTCCTTCTAGAGTTTATCATTGATGGTATATGCATATGATTCAATGTGAATTATATTATTTATAATTATGGATTACTTTTCAGGTTATTATTAATTCATAATGATTCCGAGTTCTCCTCAGATCTCCTACAAAACAAGAACACACTCTCTGAGTTGAGACTCTCCAATATTACTCTAGGTTTCTACCCAGCGCAATTGTATTTCGAATCTTCACTTCATATCCTTTTGAGGACGGCTGGAACAGTTTCGTAGTGGTTAGTGACAAAAACACATTTCCTAATAAAATGTGAAATCTGATCAAAATTTCATAGAAATCTTCACATTTGATATTAGGACCACAAATCATATTTCATTCATCTAGCTCAAAGACGTTTCGAGTTCTCAGGCAGATATGATTCTAAAAGTGTTTTTTTTTTTTCGAATTTATGAAATGTAGCGATTCTTCACAATCCCGATGTTTGAAATTTTTTAATGATTGCAGTATTCTCTGTTTGTATACTTCGCAGACGAGAAAGAAACACATCTGTTTTATGGCATGGAATAGTTTACCTCTTTAAGGATCTTGATTTCTTAGTTTTATTATTGAAATTTGAGATATGTTTTTACAAATATTTGCTCCAAATATTAAATACAAATAAGATTATCAATGTGATATATCTAAAAAAATGTTTTGAGGTTTAGAAATGATCAGGAAATTTTCAGGCCTATAGAGGCATAAAAGAGCTCCGCATTTATAAAAGGTTGACATTTCGAGCATCTACGGATTTTTGTCCGCCCATTTGTTTGCCCTTTCTCTCAACTCCAAAACGAAATGGTCGATGAAATGGAATTCTAAAAAGTATCCTTAACCCATTCTTGGAGCTTTCCGAGAAATCGCGCGGATATCTCAAATCAGAAAGGGGAAAAACCGGAGCACAATGCGGCTTATCATCCGTCATTCATTCCCGATGAATGGGGGCGCTGAGTTGGAAAAATGAAAAGGGACGAATCGAGTGGACCGGCGCTTCTGATGCCGGCGAAATGAAAATGATCTCGCGGAGAATATGTATAGGAATAAATATAATAAGAATGGAGAGGGGAATTCCGGAGCAACATGCCTGCTTGACAGAAAACCGCTCTCCATGGGAGGGGCGAGAGGAGAAAAGGAGTTCGGCCCCCGAACTGGCAGCAGGCGGACGCGGAAGTTTTCAGTTGTTTTATGTGGTTCTGATACTCGAAATTTTTGGCATTTAGGAATATGGAATTCGATCCGGAAGTTGTGATTTGAATTAGTTTTACCTCATTCTCAGTTACTTGTGGATGGTCCGATTCCCGATTGAGTATTCCTGCATCACGATCAAAATTCAAGCGGGGCAATTCTATGACGCGTTCATATTCTAATGATCATCTTAGATATGTGAATTAAGGGTAATAGTTTAGAGTTATTTATATTTTAAACAAATTGCGCGTACAGTTACTGATGATTGGTGCCCTCAGATTATCTTTATTCATATCATATCACATAATTATTTATATATATTGATTTACTAAACTTTTTTTTATGAATTGTTAAATTATAGATGTGGCCATTATTATAACGCTTTCGAATGCTAATTTCGCGTATTTCATCAAATAAAAAATGCAAAAAATCAGTAGTTATGGCTAAGTAATGAAAAAAATCCTCGTCCTCTTAAAACTTAAACCTTTAAATCCTTTTAAACCTCGTCTATAAATAAAAAAAATTAAACTAAAGCATGAATTAATGAAAATACTTAATAAAAAATCAATGCTGAACTATTCTCACACCACTTTAAGTTTCATTCACCAAGTTTTAATTTTTATTTGAAATGTTTCTGCTCAAAGATGTTTCGATAAATGTGGCTAATTACACTCAAGGATTGTATAAAATTTTATATTTATATTTATTGACTCAAGCTCTAAAAAATGATTTTTCTTTATGCCATTTAAAGTGCTTCTTCAACTGGCCATTCCACGCCTTCATTTAAAAGGTTAAATGAGTCCGTCCCATTCGGGGTAACGTAGCATGCATGCTCAAGCTTTTTCAGTTTCATATACAGTGCTAAAGGTGTTTCGAGGCATGATATGAAATAAAATAAATGTTCTTCAAAATTTTATGCAAAAATTGGTTTTATGTATTAATTTTTTAAAAATAACTGTGTAAAGATTTAAATCTGCTTGGAAATTTTTTGCTTCGGAAACAATTTCTGAAATCGTTTTTGCTTCATAGTGGCATAATCTGTTAGAATTCTTCTAACCAGCAAATTAAAAATCTACAGCATTTTAACTTTTTGCTGGACCTAACCTAAACTAATTAATGCATCATTTTTTGTTTTAAACGATAAGGTTTAGATTATTTTTATGAATAAGCAATTATTGTAATTGTAAGGAATAGAATTGGAATAATTTATGCCTGGTCATATTGATTGAAGCTTGAATCATTATGATTTTTTTATCTTTTATATATCATTGTGTGTTTGGTATAAAGGCAAATGTTAAAAATTTTGCAACATTTTTCTTGAAAATCGTTGCATGCTTCAAAAATAGGCGATTTGTATATTTAATTGTTTTATTCAGGTACATAATACTTTAAGTTCAATCAAATCACTGATTCTTTACTTTGTTTGATTCCAACATATTATATTTTATAATCAGATAAGTATAAATAAAATATTAATTTTTATATCAATGGAGATACAATTGAATGCCTCTAAAATATGTATACAAATCATAAAAGGCACCATTTAAAATCTTTACATTGCTGGACGATCTCTTCACTTTTTCATTTTTTAAAACTTAAATATTATACCCTTATAAAACAAATCACAAAATGTCTTAAGTTTTAATTTTCTTACGGTATAAATGAAAAAAAAAACCCGGTTCGAAAAGCTTAGCAATGTTTGTAGCTGTAAATGTGTGTGAAAATAGCATAAGGCTCCATATTATAAAGAGGCTTCACAAGAAATGATTAAATGTGTGAGAACGCAATCGTAGTTTATTTTATCTCTCCCGAGACTCGCAAAATGAAGGCTTTCAAGCCGAAAGGAAATGGTCCCTACTTCCTTCGAGTATTTGTCGAGCTAGTGTTTAAACACAGATTTTGTCCCCGTCAGAGGCTCAAAGTAAACAAGGACCAAATATTTGAAAACCTCGCAAAAAGTCCTTTTTCTTTCTTTTTTTCTTCCGTTCTCCCATCGTATGATGCAGCTAGAAGTTATGAAAGTTAAAAAAATCTTCTTCTGGTTCTCAAAACTTAAAACTTCAGAGTTTTTTATCTAACACTTTAGGAAGTACGAAAACGTTTTCATGTGAAATACTTCTATTTTAAAGACTGGACTCCTCATAGCGTCGTAAGAGATGTTTTTTCGCCACTTTTTCAATTCAATTTTGATTTCTTGAAATTTTAAGTCTCTAAATTTTTTCTCTTCCCTTCCGCATGCAATCTTCGGTTTCACTTAACTTCGGTTCACAAAATATTTTTCTCTTCTTTGAAAAAAGGGTTAAAAAGCGAAATGAGATAAGTATTTAGATACGTGATGAATTTACAAAAGCTACAGAAAAATTATTAAAAGCGAAAATGTTAAATGAGAAAATAATGTGGAATCGTGAATAAAAGGTTAATCAACAGAAAATATTCTCTACATATTTTTATATTTAAGGAAATTTTTAAACTTGATGACTTTAATTTATTTAATTGCATTCAGGTTATTTTCTATTTATGTGTAATTTTTTGTGTTACCCGAATTTTTTTTCAAACCACTAATATTCACTTATTAAAAGATCCATAATTTCGATATGCACTAATAATTATCTAGACAGAGAAGAATATTTCGATAAGAATAATAGTTAAAGAAATGTAAGCGATTTTACGAATCTCGTTTCCTAAAAAGTACATACTCAATAAGATATAATCGATTTCAGTGCACATAAGATCTGATTAAAAATAATTAGACTAGAGAATTCGAAAGATTTTTTTCCCGTATTACTTGGCACTTATTTTGAAGGTTTTTGTGTGAAAGTAGACTAAAGTACTAGAATGAAAATAGCAGTGGCAGCGGTAAATTAATTTTTGTAAAATTTAATTCCGGAACTTAACTATTACATAGCTATGAAACATTTTGTAAGAATGTGAGGTTTCTTTTATGTGAGCGGTAGAGACAGCGATCACATCCAGTTGCTGTCTCAAAATTTTATTAACATATACGGGCTCTTGGTTCATCTCAAAATCAGTCGATCTCTTAATACTTTTTTTAAAAAAGTTTATATATATATATATATAAACTCTCATGAATCTGCCACGTATAGATTTCTAAAAGGAACTCTTATACGTATTGACCTTATGTTAACCTTTAGACTAGAGAAACGCAAGAATTCCCTAAAAGAATATTTACACCATTGATTTACTATCCATACGCTAGACACGGGAAGATATCACTCATGCATTATCTTTACAATTCTTCATTTGATTTATTAAATTGAAAAAGTGGAATGGACCAGGGAACAATAGAAAATTTTTGAATGAAGTTACTATGGACTAAATTAATATTAAACTTTGGAAGTTAATTACTATCGAAATTAAAGTTTAAAATATGATTTCATATTACCTATATGCATATAATATAGAATAGATACCGATTGAGAAGTCTCGTGATTATTTCAAACCGCTTTAAATTGGTTAAAGACTTAAATTAATTAAGATAAATAAAGACTTAAAGAGTAATAATGTTCTCACATAATAACTTGAAATTTACGATCGAAGATTTCATTGAATTTTTTTCATATTTATTTTTCTTACAGAAACGTGCTGAAAATTGCAGTTTTATATGTTTAATTTGCAATACTAATTGATTTATTTTTTGATTTGAGCTTTTGTCAATAAGGTGGTAACATGTTAATAAAAGTTAATTGTTTTTCCTTCACCCGTGATATGCACTTGCAGTTTAAACTTTATTTTTATTTTTGTGAAACAAATTTTTTAAAAATACGGTTAAAATGTTTAATTAAAGATTCATTAAAAACAGATATTTAATTTGTAGAGAGAAACAGTATCACTAAAAGGGTATATATTTTAAATTTTCAATATGATGTGAAACTAAGTTTTGTGCTGTAATATTTTTGAAAGTTATAACGAAAAGATATGAAAAATTCGCTTAATTTTTAATTAATTAAAATTCTAATTAAAAATTAGAAAAATTCTCTCCAAGATGCTCATTGCCTGTCCACAAAATATGCACGTGCGAAATTTGGTAGCTGTAGCTTCAGTAATCTGACCTGTAGAGCTCCAACATCCACACTTATACGTACACATGTTGAGCTTTATTATAAGTATAGATTAATCAATTTTCCAAACATTTACGAACAATTCATAATAATTTATCGTAATTAGGTTTGGGTGAATGTGTTATTATTCCAATTATTGGGACTTTTGAGAAAAATAATACCATATATATATTGAACTAAAGAAATGAAACATTTGATTTTTGCTTCGAGCTTCACCGAGACAATGTGCGAGAGTGCTCCGAAGAAAAGGAGGAAGAAATTATTTATAATTGGTATAGATGATTTATGATTGGTATTTATGATTCATGATAGGTATCCGGTACATAGTATCCTCCCAGCGACGAATGAAACGAAGATTACATCGTTGGGAGTGAGTGCTATCATAAGAATTATTACAATAGAAAAATGAATTAACAAAATATCGAACAAGATCTGTAAAATATAAAAATGTTTTAAATTTCGATGCTTAGTTGCTTAGGAAAGTGAACAACTCTGCCATATTAGGTTATGTTTTAAATTTGTAGATTGATCATTTTTCTTCAAATTTTCCCTTTGGCAAAGCTTCTTTTTGTGGTGTTACCGGAATTTAATAGGAAGGTTTACATCTGTCTATGGTAAGTTGC
>JAOUZG010015456.1:2216774-2239803 GCA_026289955.1 Argiope argentata | reverse complement strand
CAAAGGGTTAAAATATCATCAAAAAACGCTTATACATCCTTAAAGTCTCTAGTTACTTCATCTGTGATCCTTTGAAAAGTGGCAGAAGCATTGCATAGACCAAACTGCATTCTTGTGCTTCAAAAAGACCAAAAGGGGTAATTATTACGGTTTTATGAATATCCTCGGGAGCTATAGAATTGTGGTGAAAGTCTTTTATGAGATCAATGTGTGAATTTTTTTTTATTATCATGTAATTCACCAGTAAAATCAATTAATCATGGTATTGGATATTTACCTTAGACCGTTTAGCCCTTTAAGGAGCGATGCCCAACCAAGCGTTAGTCTAATCTTTTTTTGGCACCATATGTAATAAAGATAACTAATTACTGCCTAATATAAAAGGTTTTGGAATTCCACTTTTGAAGTTTTGAGTCTATCAGGTACCAAACATCAATCTTTTGCAAATACAGGAGCACCGATTCAAACTGGTGTAGAAATAGTTTAAAAATAATTTGAAGTTGATTATTGTTGAGATTTTTGAACCAGATGACTGGTATATTGTCAGCTCTCAGGGTAGAGTTTTTAGTTTTATGGATTGTTTTCTTTATCACTTGACAAATGAATTTATTTAACTTCCTAATTAGATGACACATCCAATATTAAACATTTATTGTTATTTTAATTCCTATAATAATGTAACGAGTTTTAAGATAATGAAAAGTTTCTAAATGATTCTGGCATTTTAAATTACTGAATACTTGCAGGTTAAAATTAATAATTCAATAATTCGATGCGCGTGTCAGAGACGTCATTGCATGTGAAGTGATTAAGTTTCCAAATTTCGAATTTGCTGTTGAGGAAAGAATTTGTACCCCAGAGATCTAAAGCAATAGGTTCAATATTTGTATTTTGAATAGAAAAATGCTTTGCAAATAACTCACTTTGATGTGCTGGATCGCAAGTGCAATGATTATTTTGTTTTGTAATGTTATTATGTTTAGTGTTCGGATTTGCGTGATTTGAAAGTTTATTTGGAATTTTAAAGAATATTTTGGGTTATGAGATATTGTGCAAATTTTATCGCAATATTCTCTTTTCGTATTTTTAACATGAAAACGTAGTCGACTTCCACATTTTTTGTGTTTCATCCAATCTGTTTCAGAAATGTTTCTAATTGCTTTTTTTCGAAAATATTTGTTGAGTTTTTTATAACTATGGCAAGCAAAATTCCACCTAGGAGGATAAGACTTACGTGATGGTTTAAATGAAGTATTTTGGTTTTTTATCTTAGTTGCGTTTACTGTAATTCCGTCAATGGAATATAGGATGGCATTATTAAAAACGTCGTATTTGTTGTGCTATTCTTGTCTAATTAATTATTTTTAAGTTGAGACTGATATTTTCTATAACCGACCAAGAAACAACTATCGGGTTGTGATTGCTATCAAAAATTGAATCCATTAAAGAAAATGAAGTTTCATTTTGAATATCAGATGAACAGAGAGTAAGACCTAAGATAGATTGAGTTCTTAAAGACCTGTGAGTGGGAATAGTTGTATTGAGAATTGTGATATGTGAATAAGTTAGTCACTCGACAAAAGACTCGTTACTCAGAGCCGAAGAACAGGTTTCTTAACAAAGAGGGTGGGTCATATTAAGAAAATGAAGATATGTAAAGTCAGAAAATCAAAGTAGGGTTTTGCCTGATTAATTTCCAAACGTTAGAGAGCATATTAATTAATAATGTTGAATGTAGTATTCTGGAATTGTAATTCGACTCCAGAAGTTCCAAGTTAAAACCTTTTATGTGGTTGGAGATTATTTTCCCGGTCATGTTCGCAGGAATACCAATACGAAGACCATCAATATTTTGTCTGTGTGAATGGAAAAAAAATTGATTGGAATGGGAAAAAATTTTTGGTTTTAGATAGGAAAATCTCTTGAAAAACGAAAGGAAGTGGTAGAAAAAGGAGGGATTGGAGGCCAGAGCTTTTTGCCTTTAATTCCTCTGCAATTCCACTGCAGAAAGGTCATAAAGAAAAAAGTCAGTTAAAAGGATTATTAAAAGCTGCACCCAACTTGGGGCTTTAGAAAGGACAAAAAGCAAAAGGAATTCGAAAACCAGGTTCGTAAATTTGAACTCGAATAGTGAAAGGGAAGGAAAACAATTCCATTGTTAAGGAACATGAAAAATAGAGCCCCCCCCCCAAAAAAAAAACGAGCAAAACCCAACCAAAAAACTTTACCTGAGATAAACCTGAAAAACTACCTGCATCCCTTTGCATTGGAATGCTCATAGTTTGAGTCACGACTTTTGTTGCTTTTTTTCCTTACTACGAGATTTGCTTGATTCTCCTTGATAAAAGATGCTAACAAGATTTTGCAATAATTTCTCCACAGTTTTTTGAAAGATTTCAATGAGCATATTTGTTTGTTGTATTGTTTGATCTAATTTCTCTGTCATATTTTAAACTATAGCTTCAGTTTTTTGATTTACAGTTTCCTCGACTTCACTCATTGCCATATTTGATTTGACTAAGTAAGAATAACTGGATTTTAAGGACTGTTGAAAGAGACGTCTGGCTTCTCTAATAGGCAGATGGTTCCGGCATTTAAATTCTAACATTTGCCGTTTTCTGATGTAATGGAAACAAGATTTCGATGTAACTGAGTGAGAACCCTTTCAATTTATGCACTTCTCTGGACTTTTACATTGGCCATCTTGTGTTTCACCACATATATGGCAGATCTGTAAAGTATATATTCTTGTTGAATGAAGGAAACTTATGCATTTCATGCATTGTCGCAGCTTGTTTACAAACTTCTGGATTTTTTAATTCTTAAATCAAATTTTAGTGCCTCTGGTAACGCAGTGCCGAGTATTGTGTCGAGAACAGGCTGAAGAATTTCGGGTCGAGTTGGATTTGATAAATCTTCTCATATCAACTATTTAGACGTCGTTATTATCCTTAGTTAGTTCATCAAGCGAAGTTTTAATTGAGCTTGTCAAAAATTCAAAATCTGTCTGTCACATTTTCCCAAATGACACCGGTCGAAACGGGGATGTCAAGAATTTTCTCTAAGCTTAGAATTTGGGCAGCGCACACAGGATCCGATGTTGTAAAAATGATTTTTCCTTGCCTTGTAAATTTTAAATTCGAAATATTGCTGTGCAGAGTCATTTGCTGTTTATTGTAGGATCGAATAAGGAATGGATTCAGTCAAGGGATTTTAGATGCAGCATCTTTGGGGAACACAACTATTTTTATAGCTTCATATTGCTTTTGGCTAAAACGAATTATCAGTTCGTTAGTGGGTTTTCCACTCTTGAAGATGTTTTCGTTAGTTGTCCGATGAATTTTAAAGTTTGATGTAGCTTGTATTATTAAAGAATCATTTTTCAGCAGAAGAGTCGAAACAATAAATGTTGAGTTATTCAGTTTTACGGTATTCAAACTTTGAAGCTCATTAATAAATAAATATAAATACAAGAAATTAAAGCAGAAACGCTAACTGAAATTCCCGAAGTTAATACAAAATAGAGCGAAACAAAATTAATTAATCAAACTTCGACAGTACTTCATTAGAACACTGATGTACAAAGGTAACGAAATATTTCCCATAATTTTCTTCTATTTACATTTTGGAAGAAACACTCGCTATTTCTTCCATATTCCCCAGAATCTCAATTACAGATCATAATCAATTTTTTATATTCAGGCATTTTAGTCAAGTCAGGATATTCACTTAATAGCTTAGTAAACTGATCATTGCCACATATAGTTTTTGTAGATATAACATTAGCTTTTTAAAGAGAGCATTACATTTTAATTTAGTATCGTTATCATACAAAAAACGTTTTCTTAACCCTTTGACTACTGATCCGGCCCAACTGGCCTTGTAAATTCGATCCTGGTAGGCCAGTTTCTGTTTCTAACGATGAAAGGATGTAAAACGAGTTATCAACGGAGATATTCTCTCTTCACAGACTGAACAATAATTTCGAAACAGAAAGCGGCAATCAAGAATAAAATTCGTGTTATCGTTAGGGTCGGGTCAGTAATGAAAGGTATTAGCTTTCAAGTTGACATGATACAAAAAATCAGCACCAATTATTGCTCTAGGAACATTATAAATAAACAAAGGAAATATAAATTTTTTTGACCTAGTCTTAAATCTGAAGGCAAAATTTTCCCCCATGAATCTGCTATTGATGAGCAATTTGCAGCATGAAAAATTTGGATGGACTTTTGTTTTATTTCATTTTTATTAGTTGGGAAAATTAACTGTCACTGTCAGCATCTATAGAAACAAAGTATTAGTTTTCTATCAAGTATTATTAGACGATTTCTATCAAATATTATTAGATGTTGTGATGTCTCAGCGGGCAAGAGGTCAATTATCTCCAAGTCTTCCCGTCGACATTTCCCGAGAAGGAGCACGACTTAACAAGCTTCTTTACGTTGTTTTGGAATTTTTATCAATACCAGCATATGTTCTTGGATGCAGAAGATTTGCACTTTCGAAATCGACAGTAATTGCCTCGCCGAGAGATGCCTCTTGATTTGCGCAAGGCAAACTCTTTTCGAAGTGCTCTAATTTCCTCTATAAGATTTGAATGAAAATTAGCACTGTTTAAAATTGAACTAAAATCGGGGGATTAAACTTTTGCTTACTTCGGGTGTTGTCATTTCGAAAATTCTATCAGCTATTTCTTCAGCATTAGAGGCGTCGAGAGGAATAAATTGCATGTTAGAATAGATTGCATGTTATTTGGCATTTATTGAAGAAAGAGTTCTAACAGTAGGACATTGGAAATGTGGTGACTTTCTTTGAGTCTCTGCATAGCACGAAGCAGCTCGCTGTGTTGCCGATTTCCTAGTAGCTTGCCGGCGGGAAGACTTCAATTTTCTTGAGATTTCGATTCCCTGCATCTTTGTATGACCTCCGATTTCAGTTGCGGGCAGGAAACCTCTTTATCAGGGTTAATGACCATGTCACGAACAATCGACGTAGCTTCAGGTGGAATAGGCGCAACACAGTTGTTGAATTTGGTTTTTCTTACAGTTATCGGCTTTGACACTTCCAATTTAAATACGTAGCTTCAACCTTTTTTTAAAAAACCAAATTTGTGGATCAACATAATCAAATGAGGAGATTTTCACAGCAGGCACTTCATCTATGTCGAAATTCTTTGAAGTATATTTAATCAAATGATGAATTATAAAATTTTTTACGTCCGCAGGTCACCAGGTCGTAATTACATTATTGTCACTTCAATTACTAGGGAGTTTTAGAAAAAATAATTTAATTTACATTTCAACTAAAAAATAAAATGCTTAATTACTACGAACTTCAATGAAAAAGTGGGCGAGAGCGTTCCGAAGAAAAGGAGAGAATATATTGTCCTATCTTCAGGAGAAAACCCCTAGTAACCCTAAAAGTAGGAATTCGTCGCCTTGGAAACGAGATATTCTATTACATTTTGGGGGTGACGGAAAGGACTGTATTTTATTTGACGCCAAAAGAACAGGTTTGAAGAACCATTATCGTTATAAGAATCGTTGATTAGAAGCCTGATTTTCCTTTGAACTTCGGACCATGCCTGACACTCATATTTTATGATTTTTCTCATCAATTCTATTTCATGTTTTACTCCGTCAATCTTTGATCTTAGCCGTGAAGGAGAACCTGCCATTTTTTAAAATTACATTGAAGATTTGGTTTACACAATGATTGCATTCAAAAGTGGGAAGACTTTGCATTCCCAAGCACGATCTGTAGCTCAGAATGTTACAGAATTTTTTGAACCGAAGACAAGCACTAACTCTTTAAAAATGCCGATTTCAAACGTAATTGGACCAAATTTTATTCGAAGCAGGGGACGAAATTGAAAGACTGCCTCCTTATTATTGCTATTTGAATCCCATTGAATACATATGGTCATCAGTAAAAAGATAACTGGAGATTTTAAGTTTGAACGTAGGCTTTCCACTCTTAAAGACACGTGAATCTTCAAAAAAATATCAAACTATTTTGTTATTATCCAATAGTTTTTATTTAATTATCGGCAGCCGTAGGTCTTAAAAAATTAATACAAAAGCAGTTGAAGAAATATAGTTGAAGGCTTTTTCATTCAAGACATTATTTTAAAGCTCAAATAACAAGGAATTTTTAAATTTGCTTACAATTTAATTTTATTTAACTGTAATATAAATATATCAGCATGAGCTCAAGTGAAATGAATTTTTCGCCTGGTGAAGCGCGCTCAATCGGCCAAATGCTGTAACCTGTTTTAATGCCTACTTCCCTCTTTACCTAGGCTCGTCTACCTATGGCAACCATGTTCAGGGTTTTTCTCCTGACGGTAGATCAGTAGACTCTCTTCGCGCGTCAATACCATAGAGCTGGTATACTAATAGAGGGAGTGCAACCCTACTAAGCCGTGGGACAAGATAGAAAGACGAGCTGTGTGTATAAAATTTGTATTCACTGTAACCGCATTAGCCATCCCCATTATATTTCAATGGGAGAACTTTTCTTGCTTTTAACAGTTCAATTTTAAAGCTTATTTAAGCCATGGTTAATTATTGCTGTGCAATTGGATGCAAAGAAAAAGCTTCTAAGGACAGTTCTCTGTCATTTCACTGGTATATACAATAAAACATATTCTATTTATATCCATTTTAATTCATTTTAAAATTTCGTTGCAACGATCACTCAGTGATTTTGTTGTTATAAATGAATAATATTTCATAGTTTGGTTTACTTATTGTATTTAATTTATTTAACTTGTTATGAAGGTTCATTTAAACTGATGGATTTGTATTATATTTTACTACTTGCTTTATTTTAAGCACAAATGTGTTGCAAGGGGTTGGCTGAAAGCTTGGCGTGATTTTTTCTCGCCAACACTTGTGTTTATATAAACATTATTATATAAACATACTTTTTATTCATCCAATCAAGTTCAACTAAATTTTTTAAAACTTTTTGTGGATGACATTTGATTTAAATTCAGTTTTTTCAAATATTAATTCATAAATGTGGTTAATTAATTAAAAACTAACTGTCTCGCCAAAATTCTTCGTTTCCTCGTCGCCAAATAAATAACGAATTCAGTTTGTTTTTTTCCAACAGTAATGAGGTTGGGCTTAACATGTTTTCGGTCTATTATTTCAAACGATTCTGTTTATTTTCATCATGTTTGATGTATTTAAAATTAAACGTGGCTAATTAATCGAATTTTCAGATTCATTTTGAAGTACTTTCGAGTTAAAATAATACTAAATAAAGGAAATTAGAATTTTCTAATTTGTATTTGTGTTCCCAACTGGTGTGGGAAAATATAGCTTTTTGCGGTGTCACAATTGGCTTTGAATCCTCATTTGGCGTTGAAAATTCAATGCTAATATAATTTTTGATCAATTATTTATTGTAATTGTTAAGCCATTATAGTTGAAATCTATTTCTTTTTTCAGGGCAGTTCTTAATTGTTCTTCTAATTAATGCTCTAAATTTAAATGAAAATATTTGAATTATGTGGAGAAATTGTAATTTAAAATAAAATATTATTTTCTTTGTTTAATTAACAACTATTTGGTGTGGTAATTTGTGGTTCCTTTTATTAAAAGAAAGATGTTCTTAACTGGATCATAAGCTTTATTTAGTCACTGAAAATTGGTTTATAGTCACACCAAATACTCTGTACTTTAAAAAAAAAACTTAACATTCTTGAACTTTAATTTGATACATGTTTTTGTCTAATGTCAATTTCATAATTTAGTATTATATAACATTTTCCAATTAATGTAAAACCTTAACAAAATAAGAGGCAAGATCTTGCTATTTGATATACATTTTGTTGCTCATCCATGCCCGAAACTTTTTTTTAAATTTTTATTCTGTAAATAAACTCTAATAAGGAATAGAATTGTTGAATTGCTTTCATCAGAAATTGATTTCAATAAAGATCGATTGGACAAGAATTGTGAATCTTATCTTCAAAGAAATTGATTTAAATATGATGCACACCTAGATTCTTATAAAACTAATACACAAGAATATATTTACAATTGTTAACTAAGGTTAATTTTTATTAATTAAAATTAAGTTAATTTTGATTAAAATTAACTACCTGAAATTAGAATTACATCATCATACAATTAATAAATAATAACAAAGTAGCTTTAGCTGAGGTGGATTAACAAAAGCTTTGTTGAATTTCTTTTTAAAAAATTTTGTTTGCCACCAGTCATTAAAATTACTAAAATGAGCAATCTACAGAATAATTATGTAGAATTATGATTCTACATAATTCTCACTTTCGAAATAATTAAGTAATCTCTGATCAATTCTTTTAATTTTTATTATTGGGACACAATAAAAGTTTTTAGAGGTGTTTCTTTTTATACAAAAAATCAACAGATAATTGTTATTAGAAAAGGGCTCCTACCAGTTTTACACTTTAAAAAATAATTGCAATAATAAATAAAATCGTAAAAGATGTCTATAATATATAATTTAGGATTTTATAATTTCTCTCTCTAATAACATGGATAGTAATTGATATATGCATAAACACAGTATTATGAAGGAGGGAAAGACTTATGTCTCTTTTATAATCTGTTTTTATAAAGACATTTTTCTATCTGTTTGAGATAAGGACAGAAAGTATTTGAGCATGTAATGTAATATAAAAATATGTTTTTAGGCAAATAAAAGAAATAAAATGATTACTTAAAGAAGAAAAATAATTACTTTTAATTAATGCAAAAAACAAGCAAATAATTTTACATGATTTAAGTTAACAAATTAAGATATTTATGTTTTGAAAGCGAAAAATTATCTTCGAAATCAGTTTACTTGTTTTTGTTTATTATAATAATTTTTAAGCGAGAAAAGAAGAAGAAAAAACTTTCCAGGAAATGAAAATCGACCGGAAATTACAATTGCCAGAAAGCAAAAGTCTACGCGACAGATTTTGAGTTTGCCGAGATATGGATATGTCGCTAAAAATGGTATCTTTACTCTCAGATTCCTCACACAATACGACACTCTATTCAATCGCAACTTCTTTTTATTACTGAGTGATTTTTTTGACAAAAAGAAGAAACTGGATTGTAGACTTTGAATAAAGTTTTCGTAGCTCATCCACTGATCATATATTTCTTCCTTATTATATAATCTGACGTATGAAATCTTTTCATCACTCTGTAAAATTTGCCATTTTATACCTTTATTGTGTTTCATTGATTTTTCTATCATGATATTAAAATGAGCCTTTTCTATATTAAGCTTTGAATCTTACACAATTTTCGACCTTTGTTTGGCAGTTCAGATTTTGATTGAGATCAGATAATTAGACTGTGAATAAGTTAATGTACACGCAAGAGGTTCTAAAACGCAGTGCAAGGTAAATGCCATCGTAGCATCTCATGGAGATATAGATTTCTTATTATGCATTCTAACTCTCAAGTTTGGTTTTCGTTCTGCAGTCTGTTTAATAAAGCCAGATGCATTACGTCTCATCTGTTGGGGTGAATAAAACAGATCATCAGCTAATCAATCGAGGGGCTTTTCAATAGTGAAAATCAGGAGCTAAATTTTGGCTAGTATTTACCGATAAATTTTAAAATTAACCAAAACGGGAAAGAAAAATCCCCACTCTTGCCCTTCCAAGAGAATTCAAAAACTTTCAATCGATTACTTTAATATTATTTATTTTAGTCGGTAGAATACTATTTTAATACAATATTTTACCCTTTAATTATTATATAAGGAATTGTTTTCATTGATCATAAACACTTCTTCAAAAAAGCACCCAAACCTTTTCTTGCCTGCACTTCAATCAAAGTTACTGAAATTATAAAGATTTGTTATTAATTTTAGTTAAAGACAGAAGGAACATGATGCCGCGATGTTTTGAATAACAAATTCGAATTTCCTTTAAATTTTCTAATCTGCGCAAGTGACAGTTTGTTGCAGAGTTTGATTGTCCCGTCGATTTATTTGTTATCTCTGGTATCTTTTCCCATTCTTGTGGATCCAGTTTTTATTAAGTTAGAGGAGATGGCGTCAGAGAAATGCATATGTCTGGGAATAAACGGGATTCACTTTAATACTTACTTTATAGATATTTCTAATCATTATAGAAATATCTATAGCTCAAATAAATAAAATGACTGGAAATGACTTGGGAAATGAAGTAGAAAGTAGTAATTAATTTTCATTCTTATTTCTGAAAATATGATGAAATTCTTTCACTTTAATCTTCGCCCTGATTTATTACAATTTATTTAAGACTTAAAAAAAATCTGCCCAATAGTAATATTCAATTACAGGTGCTAACTAAATGATGAAACTTTGAATTCAAAAATTAAATGATGTAAGAATACAAAAAAAAAAATAAAAAAGACATTTAGAATTTTTTTTATACAGATATTGGACAATGTAACATTTAAAATTCAAATAAATTAAAAAATTAAAATGATAATTTTATACATTTGAAATGGAGTTTATACAGATGAGAAAACACTAACAGAGAATATTCGTAACCAAAATAAAAGAGTAATACCCAAACAGCTATTCAAATAAACAAATCAAAAAGTAAAACAAAAAAAAAGAGAAGAGGGCATTTTAAACCTTGACATTGGCAATACTTTTATACGAACTATTGACTCTTCCACTCGGGCCCTTCACTCACCGGTGCGCATTTTCGACATTTTAAGTAATTATTTTTTATTTTAAGTCGGCGGGTCATTTTAATATTTCATGTATTTAATTTTGATCTTAATTTTTACAAATACCTATTGAGTGAGAAGAGGACGCAGAGTAATTTTGGAAGTTAATTGAAATTAAAAAAAATATATAAATATGGTTTTTTTCGTCCTGGCCTCTGGTGAATAATTATACATCGAATTACTTTTCCCCAGTGTAGTGTGGCAACATTTTAAATTTTTCCAGATAATTTTTCTTAACAATTCATTTTTTTTACATTTCTAAATAAACTTCAAAATTTTATATAAATTAGATGTTCAAGACAAGACTCATTTCAAAATATCATAACTTTTGTACATGATATTTTTCATTTCGTTAATGTAATGTATTTAATTACCACTTATTGACGGACTGATGTTTTAAAAGTTTATCTTTTTTCATTTTTTCGATTTCAGCTAGATGTTTCAGATTTTAATTAAACTGTCAATTTAACCAAATCCTGTTAAAAGTAATTAAAAATAATTTCAATATTACATAGTATTATAAGAAATTGCAAACTTGCGTAATTAATTGAAATTAAGATTTATATTTTCTGGTAGCCTAAAAAAGAAATTTAAAAACTTCTTATTGAATTTAAAATATTTTAGTTTAATATTTTATTCTAAAGCATACTAATAGCCGTGTTGATCAGACACGGTGATTAAATGTATTTTTTTAACTAATGGATTCATGATTTCCTGGCTAGTACAGTCACTGGTGCTCCTTTGCTGAAAACACACGATGAGAAAGAGAATCACTAATGAATTTCTTTCGTTTAATACATTTTTTTACATTTACGTTAATATTTATTAGAAAAATAGACAAGAATAAAATTCCAATCGTGATAACGTAGTTTAAAACATTGACATTTTTAAAGTCAACTATCGAAAGTTACAGAACTGCTAAAAATTGTAAATGAATCAGCAAATGTTTTGATGACATTTTAGAATATCTGTTAAATTATGATTGTTTCGAAAACAATTTAAATTTAGATAAAAAATAATTTAAATTGAAGTACTGAAAGATCAAGTTTTAGGCATGAGATTGTTGTTGCTGAGTGGTGAGCAGTTGGATTGTTGGCTCCTAAAGCATCCAAACGGTGATATTATTTGAAGGAAATGCAACATTGAAAATACTACTTCTTAGAAATTTGAGTGTGTCATTTTAAAGAAGACTACAAAAGAGAAAATTTTGTTGTAACATAAATAGAAGGTGCAAAAGAAATTAAGAAATAGGTTTCAAATGGAAAGTTTAATAGAGCTCAAACATAGTCTTGGACCGTCGCAAAACGGGAATCATTTATGTTGATGCTCAGATTCTCCAGAATAATTCTTACAAGTATAATCTTTGTATTATTTTCCGGCGCAAAGTTATTAGCTCTTTTATAATAACAATTTCATTTCTGTAGAATGTTTCACTTAATTTGAACAATATGCTATCTGTATACAACATTTTTAAATTCTACGACAGAATTCAAATACATCAATCAAAACATTCAAGTGTAGGTTTTTCCCCCCCAACTATTAGTTTTAATAAGATTTTTGCTTCTACTTTCGTATCGTAATACATATAATTGTTTATTTGGGGTACTCTGAATTCCTGATTTTTCAGTTGTATCTAATAACGAGATAAAGAATTTGAAAAAAAGTCTACATTCCATTACTCTTTCAACAGTTTAAAGAAGAAATCTGAACTTACAAAGTTGGCGCCAAAGGCGGTTCATTTCCTTTCATGCTTGAATGTATTTTTTCTCATATTTTAGGTCTTTGAAACTTTTAAAACATACCATCTGCATTTTTTATATTTTCTTGTTAGTTTGAATTCAAGTTTGTATGAATTCCTTGTTCCATCCTAACATAATAAATACAACAGCCTTTTTTCACTATCAGTAATTCGTTAAATAAATAATTTAATATTAATAAAACTGGCAAAAATGAAAAAAAATATTTCGCTCATACCTTTCTTCATTATAAGTCTAAACACATTTCTATAACAGTGACTAAAATACAAATAGTTTATATCCGTTTCAGTTTAATTTTTTGTGAAACCGTAGCATAGTGATAGGTATAATAGAAATTTCAATTTGAATTCGTGATGTTATTCAGAATTCTGTAACATGTTTCATGAAGAATGAAACCAATCACGATCCGTTCTCTCTTGATGAATCGATACTGATCGTCATCATTCTGGAGATCAATTGTCTCCGACTGACTGCCCACCCACCCAACCACCAAGTCTATGAAGAGAAATGCGGCAGACGAGGAGAGCCAATCTGTCTGCTGGTAGCGCTCTCGCTGACTGCTGCCATGATGACAGATGCGCTAAATAGGATTAGCCTGCTATTTCGGGGCGAGCCGTTTGTCTTTGCGCTTACAAAATAAAAAGGTGTTCTCATCTAGGGGACGCATCGAAATCACGAGAGGAGACGGTTTATCCTGAACTAAAAATAATTTTATTTTCTGTGTTATTGTGAAAACTCTGCAATGAATATTTATGGAAATATTTTTCCAAATTACAAATGATTTGTTGTCCCATATTTCTGAAACATTCTGCTATACGCGGAGATGCTGTACTGCTGCTGAAGGTCTATAAGGCATTTAATCTCTCCTCTTTAATGAGTGTTTGAAATCGGAACCAGAGGAGTGGTTTCCCCAAAACATTTTCGAATACTCTCTAATAACGATGTTATCCTGGAGAACGCTTTGCATGGTGCTGGTATACAAGAACGTAAGAAATAGGAACCTTTGGAGTGAAATCAGCACTTCGACAATTAATCCTTGGCATGCCGTTAAAAGTATTCAATAATTGAATGCTATTAATCCTTTCTTCATTTTGAATACTTCTAATACTTTCATTAATGTATTTTGGATGCTTTTTTCCTAACCTACCAAACAAAAGAAACGACAAAGAACTATACTTGCAGTCACAAAATCACATACCAATTTTTTTGAAGACTGAGATTTTAAATTACTGTTTTTGCATTTTACTGAAAGTGCATGTCAACAGATGGCCGGTCTTTTCGGATTTCACTCAACACTTGTTAAATGCATTCTATACATATTAAATAAGTGTTATGGATTTTTCTTTCTCTCTTCGTTTCATACTTATCGTCTGCATTTCCATACCAACAGCCGTACAGGCAGGCATCCTCTCAATGGATTTTGATCGAAATTTAATAAAATGCATATTTGGCTTAAATACTATATGGCAAACCCACCCAGTTAAATGAAATTTTAAAGGCTCTTCCCACAGAAGATAAATTGAATGCTAAATTACTTTTCTCGAACTCATTAAGGAAACGGAAACGTGGAAATTTATCAAAATCCCGAGTCGGAATTTTCGGACGATGGTGACACTTTCTTTGCGTTTCGTATGTGAAAAAGAAAAAACGGGGCCGATTCATCACCATGTGATAGGGATTAAACAGGCCCTGATCATTGATTGGAATTCATTGCACGAATCACGGCGCGGCCTAAAACAAGTGGCGGAAGTCCGACTGATTAGAGGACGGGTTTCATCAGTGGCTGCCGAAGGGAGGAGGCTCTCTGCTGTAAATCAGTAGAACAATTTTGTCAAACATAATTAGTCAGGTTTCTGCCATTTCATTATGGTATCTTCACTATTGCAACATTCATGCGCAAAAAACATTAATTAAAATAACAATTTGTCTGTAAAATGGATACCGCGTATTGATGAGCCACAATAATTATCTAAATAAATAACAGTAGACACGTTTTTACAAAGTTACACGTTAATTAAGTTTAGTTATGAACATGGTCATCAAGCTAATGATGAATTGAAAAGTGAAATGAAATAAGTAATGTGCACTGGCAACGGCCGTAGATGCGCTACTGCACTAGAGGAATTGAATAGATCAGAATCCAGGATTCATGTTTGAATTTTGAGCTTAAATTGTCTCCTAAATCTTGGATTGAATTCTTTGAAGATTTCGAAACGATAGGAGAGAGATTTAAGTGTTATAAAATGCACGTAAGGAGGCACGCTCCTTTTAACTCTTTACTGCTATGTTGGTAAGCTACTCAATTTTTTGCCATGCATGAAAGGAAAAAAATGTGAGCATAAAATTAAAATAAAGATTAATATGAAATCTGCTATGCATATTTCAATAAATCATGTCAGAATATCATTTCATGAACGGCCAAGCACTACGGGCTCGCGCGAGTTAAATTGTGTTTTTACTCATTTTAATGGTTTCATCGAATGAGTCACTTCAGCATTGCAAATGATCCAAAAAAACTTTGTCTCGCATTTATGGTTTAAAAAAATATTGCATTTCCTATTTATTTCATTTCATATAATCGCTTGCTCAAAATGACATTTTTCTAGGTTTTATTTGCTGCAGTCCTTGACATTTTTTTAAATCAGAGCTTTTGTAAATACATTAGCAACGCGTTATTAAATGCTGATTTTTTGAGATGCTCGTGCAAATAATAAAATTTTTATTTTTCGCCTACGGATTTCTGTTGACGCCACAAACTTCATTCCCAAAACAATATCATTTTCTGACAGGATAATGAAGAAAAAGTTCGAATTTTTATGAATTTGTTTTATTTACGGCATGTTTTTAACTTTGATATGATAGATTACAGAAATGATTATACAATAGACAAAAAAAATTATCTTGGTTTAAACGTTGGGTGTATGAACTAAAACTATGTGATGGTGTAAAATATATTTAAAAATATTGTTGACCATGTTTAAAAATATTAAATATAATTTTTAAATATTTTTAGCCATGCATTCAAATTGGAAAACGAATTGTATAAAATAATTGTCACAAAAAACCTTATTTATTTCACTTTTAATTTTGTATTTTGCGCAATAATATGGTCTAAAGTTATAGAGAAAAGTTCTAAAATCTTGAATAATTCTTATAAATTAAAAAAAACAAATGAACATTTTTGTATGAATATTTAATAACCAAGAAGTAATTGTGTAAAATTTCTTATTTGTCCAATGTTCTTATTTGTTTTGAACTACTTTTTTACTTTGATGTAATTTAAAAATAATGTACTAGTCCATAAACATTGTCATATTAAAATTTCAAATAGCAATTTTGAAGTACCACAAAATAAATTAAAATGCTTTTAAAGTTTTAATTTTTAATTTAAAAAATAATTGTTACACATTCAGCATCAAGGCTGGAATTCAAAATACCCTAAGAAAAGGATGGTATTTTTTAATTCTTGTTGTCATTTCATATATAATTGCAAAGCTCAGCATTTTTAAACATTTCATTTTGTTTTTGTTATTATTCTTATATAGATTAAGATATTGAAAGTATCATTTTTAAAATCTCACATTAAAAAAAACTTAAAAAATTCTTTTGCAAAAGGATTCTCAATGTAATTATTCATTCACGGATAAATACACAGTTCTTAATTGTGAAGCCAATTTCAACATTTTTTTTTTGTAAAATGAAATTAAATGGTACTAAAACGAATTTTTTTGTTATTAAATTTTTTTTAAAAACACTTATTAGCATTTTTCTAGAAATGCATTGAAATGCTTGTGACATAATTCTAACCTACTCTATATCTACACTCATTTCCATAAATTAAGGATAATTCAGAGTCACGAGGAAATCGAACTCTAAAATGCATGTATCACTCGTAAAATTACTACACAATTCTTCGAAAATCATATGAAAGCTGCAGGAAGCCATCATATGACGCCAATAGTACGTCACAATTGTAGTGCTATTATATTCGGTTCATAAAGATAAGTTATAAAGACATTATTATAATTTCAGAATGATTAATGCAGATTATATTTCATATTAAAAAAAAGAGAAGCTATATCATGTCAACATCATTTTTATTCCAACAACAAGCAACTAGTGATGCCAATTTCTTAAGAACGAACTTGTGAAAACAAAGATCATAATACACAGATATAGCTGCTGCATCACTCCTTCCCCAGTAACAATGGAGTTACGATACAGTTTTCAACAAGAAATGTATACAGATGTGAGTGGAATATATGTATACAAATGAAATAATATTTTGATATTATTATTGTCGTTACACTACTCCCTTGCCAGTTACAAAGTTACGATACCTAGAGAATGCATGGAATGGCATGCTTTAACAATTAAATTCAACTTGCTGTTAACATTTGAATACTCATTACATTTAATTACTCCTTATATAAAATATTAATATTCGTAGAAAGAAAAACTATATACAAATAATGTTACACAAGCAATTCAAGAAAATACAGTTTAAATACTTTCCTATTTCGTGATGAAAAAAATAAATTTTGTTACATAATTAATTTTCTATTACACAAATATATATGTGCAAATATAAATACACATATATACAAATGAAATAAGAATAACCAACGGAGAGTACTTAATCCCTGTAACAAGCTGGAAATCTCACATCTCTACCAGAGTGTGTAATTTGTTTTTTTTGTAATTACTTCAATCGTAATCGTTAAGTTTCTTTTACAATTAGAAAACTGTAAGTGGCAACTCAGTGGGGTAAATAAAAGAATTCCAGACACCGAAACTGGGATGTGGTTTCATTATAGCTAAGAGTTGAGCTTATATTTTGCATAAATAGAAATGCAATTGGTGCGATCGTAGTTTAACCCCCTGCTTGGCGCGCTTTTCAAAAATCGCCAACTTGCCAACCACGAAATAATAGCCATAATAGGAAATAGCCATAATAGGAAAACCATAAAGTTGCCATCTTTGGCGAATTATCTCCAACTTGGCGAAGAAGGGGGTTAAACTACTAATCACCCATGCAATTTTCACCTCTTATATTTATATGAGATATTTATTATGAGGTCTCGTTCGTAATACGAAACATGGCGTCCGTGATACGAGAAGAATTTCTACAACTTCTGTTTGTGATTGTACTGTGCGAACTGAAACTTTAAGTTTGTCTAAAGTTCTAATTTTGAATATTTTATGAAAATGGCCTTAGAAAAAGATACTAAAAGTACTTTGTATGATTTAAAGAAAACAAGGACCCAATTATGTCATGCTTTTACTACTGCTTGTAAACAATTTAAGAAGTTGGAAGGATCCGACGAAATGGAAAGTAAGGAACTTCATGCTGTTTATAACAAAACTGTTGATAAATAGAATTGGTTGTTTGATTTGGATTCTCAAATAAGTTTATTAACTGATGTTTCTGAAGAAGAATTTGATTAGGCTGAAACTTATAGGGATAAATTTATTGAAATGGAATTATTTTATGATTCTTATGTTCAGACAGAGTTAGTTGCCAAGTCATGCAGTATTCAGTCCCAAGTTGGCGCAATGTGAAGCTGCCAAAAATAGTTTTGAAAGAGTATGAAGTTGATCCAAAAACTTGGGTAGCGTTTTGGGGGCAATTTTCTCGCATCCACAAAGATGATAGCTTGAAGGAAGAAGATAAATTTCAATAATTGTTAGCCGCTGTTAAGCCAAATACGAAAGCGAGAGACATCTTGGAGAGCTATTGACCTTCAAAAGATAATTATTCAAAGCTAATAGAACACTTGAAATCTCGTTTCGGAAGGACTGATTTATTAATTGAAGTATACTTTAGAGATCTTTTAGCTTTAGTTCTAAATCGCCAAAATGTGCGACTTTTCTGAACTTTAACATAAATTGGGTTCAAACCTAAGATCCCCCGAAGCTTTAGGTGTGACTACAATAAACTATGTAGTTATGTTTTATACCCAGTGGTGGAATCGTATTTACCCGTTGATGTTTTGAAGGCATGGGACAGATACAGATTAAATACCAAAATTGGCGAAGAAGATATGATAAGCGCCACAAAAGAAAGTTTGTTAGGAGCGTTATTAGCTTTTCTGTCTCATGAAGTGAAAGGAGAAGAACATAGAATTTTTGGCAGAAAATGGTTTTGGAAGACAAAAAGGTAGACGAGAAATAAATCAACCTTTTCATCAAGATGAACCAACAGCGTCTGCTTTAATATCATCAATAAGTGATAAATCTTCTGTAAAACATGGTTGTTTGTTTTGCCATAAGCATCACATTAGTCAAGATTGTTGAAAAGCTTCTGCAATGAGTTTGGAATAAAGGAAAACAGCCGTTAAGCAAGCAATTATGTTTCAAAAAGGGACATTTTTTCCGAGAGTGTAGAAACAAAGTGAGGTGTCTGTTATGCAATCAACGACATTATGTGATAATGTATCCATCTCTCAGCAAGGGATCTGTCAGTCAGCCTTGTAGAGAGCCTAAGCATGAAGAAGAGAAATCCACAACTTTGCTTTCTTCCCAGTCTACAAAACCAGAAGTTTATCTCAAGACCGTTATGTTAAAACTTCGTAATAATGGTAAAGAGGTTTATGTGAGGTCATTATTGGATAATGGATCGCAGCGGTCACATATTGAAACTAGTTTAGCTAAAGAGTTGAATCTCCAATCTACAGGTACCGAAATATTGTCATAAGGTTTATTTGATGGAGGAGCCACACCTGCTGCTAAACATGGAAAATACGAAGTCAGTATTGAAGGCTTGGACAGGAAGTGTTCCATACAAGTTTCATTACTCGATCAGTCAAAGAAATGTACGTCATTGCATAGAATTCAAGATGAACATCTGATTTCTGAACTCTCCTCTAGTGGGATAGTCCTAACTGATGTAGGTGGAAATGCCCCACCTATAAGAGTCCTACTTGGAGCGGATATCCTTGGTAGAATTTTAACTGGGAAAGTAAAGATTTTCAAGTCTGGAATTTCAGCTGTAGAAACCTAGGTTGGTTGGACAATCTTGGGCCTTGGAAGTAAAAAAGAAGTCTTTAGTATGGCATCATTGGCTTTGAAGAGTTTCGAAATGCAAAACATTTGGGATTTAGACATTCTGGGCATAAATGATACAACAGAAGTGAGTGAGAAGAGGCTATTGGAAAAAGACACATTAATCCATTTTAAATAAGCACTAAAAGTTAACGATGAGCAACTCTATCAAGTTACACCGCCTAGGTTGGTTGGAAATCCTCCCTTGTACAACAATCATGAAGTAGCCGCATCCAGACTTCGTTCTGTTACGAAGCGTTTAGTGCAAAAAGACTTATTCAACGCGTATAACGAAGTTTTCTTAAATTGGAAGAGAGAAGGAATTATAGAAGAAGCTGAATTTTCAGAGGGGAAGAATCCAGCTTACAACTTACCACTCAAACCGGTAATAAAGTTATCAAGTGCTACAACAAAAATACGACCTGTGTTTGATGGTTCATTCAAGAATAAAGGCGGTGCTTCATTAAATGACTGTTTGAGTACGGGACCACGTCTGACACAACAAATACCTCCATTACTAAGCAGATTCAGATGGGATGTCAAAGGAATAATTGCAGACATAGAACAGACATTCTTACAGATGAGTGTGAATCCACTAGACAGAGATGTGTTGAGATTCTTATGGTGGAAGGATTCTGAATGCTCAACTATTATCGAATATAGACACTGCCGTGTCGTTTTTGGAATTACTACATCCCCTTTCCGGCTGAATGCAACAATATTACATCCACTTGACCACGAAAAATTTAAAGGTGAAGATATGGCTTTCACAAGAAGCAAATTAGACGATGGGTTTTACGTGGATAACGTGGTTACGAGTGTGAAAGATGAAGAGTTTCAAGTTTTAAAGAGACAAGCTATTGAGATAATGACCGCTGGATGTTTTAATTTACGATGCTGGTCTTCTACAGGTAATTCAGAAGACTCAATTCAGTCAGTACTAGGACTTCAATGGAATTGTGAGACAGATAAAATATCATTTATTTTCCTTAAAACATCTGTCGACCAAAGTCTATCACCAACTAAAAGAATAGATAGTAAGCTTTCGTTAGTAAACAGTGTATACGATCCAATAGGATTTTCTTGCCCTGCAATACTGGTTCCAAAATTGATCCTGCAGGAAGCTTGGAAAAGGAAATTGAGTTGAGATGAGGAACTTCCTGAGGATCTTAAGGTGAGGTTTCATAGTTGGGCAAGACATCTAAATCTGATCGAAAAATGCTCTATTCCAAGAGGAATGTTTACACGAAAATTCGATGATACAACTTAACACATATTTTCAGATGCATCAATATTGCTGCTGTACATTCTTGCTATAAGAAAATCAAGGAGAGGTTTTTGTAAATTTGGTGGCTGCAAAATCCAGAGTAATGCCAACGAACCGTCAAACTATTCACAGAGCGGAATTATTAGGAACTGCCATCCCTGCTCAGTTATATCAATATATTGAAGAATCTCTGAAATTGTCTCTTAGGACATTCTTTTGGAGTAATTCTATGGTTGCGTTAGCATGGATTAACAAGCAAGAACCTTGGAATACCTTTGTAGGGAATAGAGTAAAGGAAATTAGAAAGCTGACGGACATCAACGCATGGAGACATGTACCAGAAAAATTAAACCCTGCAGATTTGCCATCTCGTTCCTGTAATTGGTCAGACCTCTTCAAGCAGAAATGGTGGAATTGCCCCTCATGGCTAAGAGAAGATGAAAGGTCATGGCGGGAAACGAGCTTCTCGTGTCTGGAGGAAGCATTGAAGGAATGCAGGAAGATAGTGACGAGCGCAACAAGTGTACAAAAAGAAGTAGTGAGTCAAAGATTCTTATATATTTCCAAATACTCAATGATAGTACGGATGGTAACTTGGATTCTTCGTTTCTGTATGAACTCTCGTAAAGTTCAGGGAATGATTAAAGGACCAGTGTCCAGTGAAGAATTCCAAAGTGCTGAATTATGTCTAATAAAGTTGATTCAGAGTGAATGGTCAGAAGTGAACAAGAGAAAGTATGAAACTTCCATGAAATTTTATGAAGACGGAGAAGTACTGAAAGTCAGAACACGCCTTGCGTTTAGTGGAGATGACGAGGCCTTTCAATGCCTAATTGTACTTCCTGATCATCTAATAACTAGACGTTTAATTGAATATACACATAAGTCTCTAAATCATGCTGGTGTACAGATCATACTGGGACATTTGAGAGAAAGATTTTGGATTCCCAGAGGACGGAGGATTATCATGGAAGTGCTGTCTAAGTGTATTCCTTGTAAGAGACATTCTGTAAAACATGCGACAACAAAATGGGCTTCATTACCAGCTGATCGTGTACAAAGAGCTGCTGCCTTTCAAGTTGCTGGTGCAGATTTAGCAGACCCAGTCTTTCTGGGGGGTACCAAGGCTTGGATTATATTGTTTACTTGTGCGTTGTATCGGGCCGTTCACCTCGAGTTGGTAACGTCTTTGTCAACTGATGCCTTCATTCAGGCCCTGAGAAGATTCATTGCGCTCAGAGGGAGAGGCGGTGTTATTTACACAGACCAAGGTACAAATCTTCAGGGTAAATCAAGAGTACTTCAAAATTTAGACTTGGAAGCTATTCAGGTGACTGTGCAGTACAACAAATAAAATGGAATTTTAATCCCCCAAGTGCACCTTGGTACGGTGAACGGTGGGAGCGCCTGATTAGAGTTCTCAAAGATCTTTTGAAGAGGAATATTGGCAGAGCTCACCTCAACTACGAAGAGATGTTTACTGTATTGACTTACTGCGAATATACCATAAATCAAAGATCTTTGACCTACATATCTGAGGATCCTGAAGAGCCAAAGCCTTTAAACCCTGCCCATTTTTGTGTGTGAGTGTTTCCCCACTACTCTGCTAGTTTCCCCACTACTATTGACCTAGATATGAATGACGGAAACCATTTACTTGCGAGATTACGTTACCTTCAGAAGATTCGTGAGAGCTTCCGCATGCAGTTTCAAAATGAATATCTCGCTGCGCTAGTTAAAAATCCTGAAGATAAACAACGTTGCAAACTGAAGGTGGGTGATATCGTTCTTGTGGGATCTGATAATTTTAAGAGAATAGGTGGCTTTTAGCACGGGTCGAGGAGTTGATCACGGGTAAGGACGGTAAACAAAGAGTTGCAAGAGTGAAGCTGGCACATACTATTCTTATTTGACCTTTACAGCGACTCTTTCCCTTAGAAATAAGATCTGAATATTTACCAACTAACAACCCTTATACCGTAGAACAGAGTTTGGATACTTCTGGAGACAATACCCAAGAAACTTGTGTTGATGCGTTTGGAGACAATATTCTACAGACACCTGAAGCTAAGTGTATCCGAAGTGTCGTCTAGTGAAAATGCCAAAGAGACTTGACCTTTGACTGGAAGAGACTTTATCGTCTTTCTTTTAGAGACTTGAAGTACTAATCTTTACATTTCAGTAATAATACCTTTTCATGTCAGTTGTAAAATCTCTTTAAGGTTTTTTCACTCCCA
>JAOUZG010015456.1:2201533-2216764 GCA_026289955.1 Argiope argentata | reverse complement strand
ATTTTAGTAAGTTTTGTCTTGATAAATCAACACAAAAGGTGGGAGTGTTGAGAATCGATTATTTTAATACTAATCGTTATGTTTCTTTTACAATTAGAAAACTGTAAGTGGCAACTCAGTGAGGTAAATAAAAGAATTTGAGAACCGAAACTAGGTTGTGGTTTTATTATAGCTAAGATTTGAGCTTATTTTTTTGCATAAATAGAAATGCAATTTTCACCTATTATATTTATATGAGATATTTATAATGAGGTCTCGTTCGTAATACGAAACATGTTTTGTCTGAACATTTTTGTTTAACAGGTCTGATGGTTGGTTTTCAGTATCTGTATCTGTTGTCGTCAGCGTTTCGTTGGGCACTGTTTGGGCATGACCTGATTCCAAAAGGGGAATCTGATTGTCAGTTAACAGATATGCTAGTTTAAATCTATCAATGGATACATTTATAAGCTTGCCCTTAATTTTAACAGTGAAATATTTATCATGTCTTTTCACAACTAGAAAAGGTCCATCATACGGTGGTTTCAAAGGCTTCCGAATTCTATCAATACGTATGAAGACATGTGTACTTTGGCCCACGTCTTTGAGAATGAAAACCAATTTAGAAGATTTTCGGTGAGATTCTAATGGTTTTAATTGTTCCATCTGTTTTTGTAATTCTTTTGCAAGCGTATCAATATCCAAGCTATTTTTAGGTTTTTCAAAAAACTTTCCTGGTAGCCTGATAAGTTGTCCATAAAACATTTGGGCAATGGTGTAATTCTTATCACCAAGCAGAGCAGCTCTTAGCCCTAACAATACTGTAGGTAAGGTTTGAACCCATTTAATGGAATTGTGCTCTCTTATTGTGGCTTTTAAGGTCTGATGGATCCTTTCAATTTTTCCATTACATTGTGGTGTGGTAAGCTGTTGCTGTATTTATATGGTAACCACATATAATTCCACATAAAGTTCAGACCGAAATTGACTACCTTGATCGGTGATAACACGATAAGGCATTCCGAAACGTGAAATGCAATGATCATAAAATTCTCGAGCCACTGTTTCGGCGGTCACATTTGTTAAAGGTATAACTTCTATCCAACATGTGAATCGGTCGATGCAAGTAAGACAGTACGTTTTACCTTCAGAAGTAGGTAATGGACCTATGATGTCAATATGAATAATAGAGAACCTGTCATCTACTTTGTTGTAATTGGCAATTTGCGAACGTGTATGCCTGTTGATTTTATTCTTTTGGCAGTGGATACAAGATTTACTCCATTGGATGACATTTTTCCGAATGCTGAATCATATAAATCTGGAAGATATTTGCTTAACAGTAGATTTCACACCAGGATGTGCTAAGTCATGGATTTTGTGAAATATTTGCATTCGAAATTCTTGAGGTATAAATGGACGAATTTTTGTAGTTGAAATATCGCACCAAAGTAATTTTCCTAAATCCAGAGGATATTGTTTGAAAATCAAAGACGGCTTCAAGCGTAACTCGTTAATATCTTGATTATCATTTTGCGCTTCTGAAATTTTATCATAATCTATTTTTAAGATTGTTTCTATTCTGGATAGTGAATCTGCGACAATATTTTTTTCAGCCAACGTAACGAATATCTGTTGGAAATTCCGAGAAATACTGTAAATGGCGTGATTGTCTAGAAGAGATTTTTTCATTTTTTTGTTTAAAAACAAATATTAGAGGTTTTTGATCGGTGTAAATTATAAACTGTCTTCCTTCAAGAATATGCTTGAATTGTTTGATTGAAAGGTATATACCTGACAGTTCCCTGTCATAAGTACTATATCCTTTCTGAGCATTAGATAACTTCTTAGAAAAGAAGGCTAAGGGTTTCCAACTTCCTCCTTCCAATTGTTGCAGCACGCATCCAACAGCGAAGTCTGAAGCATCACTGAAGAGAGCTAACGTTGAGTCAGGATTTGAAAAACTTAACAATGTAGCATTCGCTAGACCTTCTTTGCACTGCTCAAATTTTTCTTTTGCTTCATATCTCCACGAAATTTTACGTTTATCCTTCTTTTTGGAACCTTTTAAATACTCATGAAGAATAGCTTGGTTTTTGGCAGCATCTTTGATATATCGCCCATAGAAATTAATGAGAACAAGGAAGGTACGCAATTCATGAATAGTTTCCGGTAACTTATAATTCAAGATAGCATTTACCCTTTCAGGAAGAGGTTAAAAGCCTTGAGGAGTAATCAGGTATCCTAAAAATTCAAACTGATTTACTCCAAAAATCGACTTTCCAAGATTTATACGAAGACCATATTTATTTAAACGAGAGAAAACTAATTTTAGGGGCCCTGAATGTTCCTCTTCCGTTGAAGAAGCAACTAAAATGTCATCTAAATATGCAAAAACAAAGTTCAATCCAAAAAACACTTCCTTAATAAAATGTTGAAATGGAGATGGGGCATTACTTAACCCGAAGCTCATAACGTTAAATTCATATAAGCCGAATGGTGTTACGATTGCTGTTTTTTATTTATCTCCTTCCGCTATTGAGATTTGAAAATATACCTTAAATAGATCAATTTTTGAGAATACTTGTTTGTTTTTAAGATATGATGGAGAATTCAATTCGTGGAATAGGATAACGATCGGGAATCGTTTGTGCATTTAAGCGTCTGTAGCCCCCACAGGGTCGTAAAATTCCATCCTTTTTGACAACTAAATGGAGTGGACTGGCCCATGGAGATTCTGACGGTCTAATTATATAATTATCTAACATAAATTTGAGCTCCTGTTTGGCTAATTTTAATTTATTTGTATCTAACTGACGAGCTTTTGAAAAAACAGGAGGGCCTTTTGTAGCTATATGATGTTTCACATTATGTTATGTTTTGAGCTAGAAATTAACAAATTTGGTTTGGTTAAATTCGGATATTATAACAATTTTGCATACTGAGAATTTTTATCAGTCGTGCTTATGCTATCGGTACTTGTTATACACGTAATATGACTTCGAATGGATAAATTTGTAACACCATCTATTAACTTTCTGTTATGCATATCAATTAGTAATTTAAATTTGGTTAAAAAGTCTGCACCTGAGATAGCACGATCCAGTTTAGCGATTACGAAAGGACACTGGAATGGTCGACGTAGGCCTAAATCCAAAGTTAAAATTTTAAAACCAAATGTGAATATTACTGTTCCATTTGCAGCATACAATTTAAAGGACTTACATACTTTATGGTTTGATGTGGCTGGAGAAATAGAAAGATCAGCACCACTATCAACAAGAAAGCGTAAATCGGTTGTTTTATCGTTCATAAGTAAATGGTAATTACGGTAATCTTCAAATTCCTTTGCAGCAGTATCTGCTGTCGAAACTACTGCTGTTCGGAGTTTTCCGACTATTTCCAGGTGCATGGACTCTTGCATTTATTCGGTTAACATTTATTTCCAAATTTCAAGTGAAAATAACACAATGTTCCATAGGAATTATATGACTTCCGACACTGACTACGACTCCTATCTCGACGAGAACCAGATTGGCGAAATTTATTTCTAGCCTATCTGTGCACTTTTAGTTCCGAAATCTATTTTTCTAGGTTAGAGATTTTTTCCAGCATTGCACTAATCACAAAATTTTCAGAACCAACAGGATAAATTTCTGTAGATGAGCTTATTTCAAATATTTTATCTGCCATTATTGACAAGTTGTCTAAATCTTCGTTACTTACAACCAAAATTGGCAGCTTGCCAATTCACAGAGTACGCAAAACTTTATCGGATATGTTTGATCCGCCAAACGATTTCATCTTTCTCAGTAGTTGATTAGGCTTCATATCGCCCAAAGAAATTCCTGCAAGCAATTTTATTATACTTTTTTCTTCACTTTCTTTAAAAGTACTGAGCAATCGCTCTTTTGCTGCAGCATACTTATCATTCCGATCACTTTGAATTATATCCCGGATATTTTCAACGACTTTCGCTTCTAACTGCGCGACAAGATAATTAAATTCAGTTTGATCTTTGTTTATATTTGCAATGGAAAATTTGGAAAAACCAATTTCAGGTTTTTTTTCCCAAAACGGAGAAATTTTCTCGCTTATCTTTTTCGATTCATATCGCTCATTTGGAGCGTTCAAAACAGAAGAGTCGCCGGTAACCATACTACTGGATAAAAATACTTTTCACATTTAGGGTCACCAATTGTAGCACTATTAAATTCAGTTCATAAAGATAGGTTATAAGAACATTATTATAATTTCAGAATGATTAATGCAGATTATATTTCATATTAAAAAGAAGCGAAGCTATATCATGTCAACATCGTTTTTATTCCATCAACAAGCAACTAGTGTTGCCAATTTTTTAAGAACAAACTTGTGAAAACAAAGATAATAATACACAGATATAGCTGCTACATAATGACGAGAGTGTAAGAGAGTGATGTATAAGGAATACAGGCGAAGAAGTATAATTGTTCGCAAGCTCTTTATAAGCCTTTCAATGCAATAACGCATAATTATGACATAAAGGGCGCATTTGGACGATTTTTTACGTGGTAGAATTATCGGCCGTATGGTATGTGGGTGTACCAAGCTGGAATTATCCGAGGAACTTGGAACCGCCCAATGTGTCATTTCCAGGCTTTGGCAAAGATTCGTAGATGATGGTAATGTGAGTAGACATTACAGCATAGATCTCCCACGAGTTACAACGCCGAATGAGAACCGGTATTTGGTAATTCCTACCAAAAGAAACAGATGGGTCGGCTTACTGGCACAGAGGTAGCGCGTCTTTCTCGTGTTCTGGAGGTCATGGGTTCGAGTCCCGGTTCGGGCATGGTTGTTCTGTGTGCTATCTGTGAGATGTGTGAATGTGCCCCCTGTAAAAAGGGGTTGTGCAAGCGAATGTGGTGAGTGGGTAGCAAAGTCGTACTCTTGGTCCTAGTTGGCGCTATTCAAATACAAGAGACGCTTCATTAGGCTTAATCTGCTGCTGGGTTCAGCGGCGGGCTTGTCCATGACAAGTGCCATTTGACACAACAACAACAGAAACAGAAACAGATGGAGCACATCATCAGACCTGTCTCGTCATTTTTCTTCAGCCACTGGTACGAAAGCAGGCCGTGTACAGAAGCCTTGGGCATATTGGTCTATATTCTCGTAGGCCTATCAGATGTGTTCCGCATACTGCAATTCACTTTCGCCCACGTTTAGCATGTAGTAGAGAGCATGCATTGTGAATACCGCAACAGTGGGCTTGTGTAATGTTTTACGAGGAGTCCAGGTAGAGCTTGCAGTTTGATTCGCACCGGACTTTCATGTGGAGAGCACCAAGTATCCGTTATCCCCAAGAGAGCATGATTTGACGATGCAGTTACAGTGGTGCAGGTTTGCTCGTTTGGGGCGGAATTATTTTGGTTTCCAGAACTGACCTGTATTTTTAAATTAGAGTCTTGACAGGCCAAACTCTCGGGACATCATTCTGGAACAACAAGTAAGTTTGTTTCGGGGCTCCATGGATGAAAAATTCGTGTTTATGGATGACAATGCCCATCCTTTTCGTGCAAACGTCGAAAACGAATGCCGTCGATCGGAGGATACCATCCGTATGTGCATCAGCAATATCACCGGATTTGAACACATTAGAGCATGTGCGAGACATGCTTCCCCCGAAGAATTGTAGCTCGTAAACCACTCCCTACACGTCCACAGAAACTTCGGAGAGCATTGCTTGATGTGTGGTGTAATATTCCCCAAGATCAGATCAATAATTTGATACTCAGCATGGCTAAGCGTTGTACGGGCGGTATTAAATTATCTGAGAGACATACTATATATCAATCATCATACTAACCATGTAATATTTATCTTTTGTAATCTGCTCCATTAAGAAAAAAAATTTCGCAATTTTCATTAATGATATCAAAAATTTTTTGCTCTTTATCTTTTTTTCAATAAATAGGCTTTACAAATAAGTCCTATTTGTTTTGATTCTGACTCTCTCTTTTCCTGAATATATATTATTCATAATTTATGGACCTGAAAGTATTTACAGTAAGACCCCGCTTAACGCTGTTTCGTTTAGCGCTGTTTCGGTTTAGCGCTCTTTGATTTCAACCCGGGGATTCCACGAAATCGCTCGCAGCATACGGGGATTCCACGAAATATTATGCAGCGATAGGTTGCAAATACATATCCGAAAGAGTGTACTTGTATTTCTTGTTTGGTGCGGTATTGTGCAGACATATTTTTATTATTGGAAACATTTGTTGACATTATTGTAAGTAGGTATTAATTTACATATTTAATACTATATTACAGTGTCAAATATTTTGATCTTTAGTTTTTTACTATGGGTGATAATGAAAAAGAAAAGAAAACAACCAGAAAAAAGCATTTTACTCAAAACTAAAATGGAAGTCATTAGAAGATTAGATTCTGGTGAACGTCAAACTCTAATTAGTGCTTCATTGAACTTGCCAACTTCAACAATAAGGACCATCATAAAGAATAAAGAAAAAATACTGCCATCGGCAACTGCAGCTACGTCAAGCTCTGCAACTAGAATTACCCGTTCTAGAAATAATATCATAGAGGAAATGGAAAAACGACTGTCTATATGGATTGACGACGAAATTGACCGCAATATGCCATGAAGCCAATCTATCATAATGGATAAAGCTAGAAGAATTTTTAATTACATTCAGGCTGAGACAATTGACAAAAGTGAAACTTTCGTTGCTAGTCGAGGATGGTTTAATAGATTTAAACATCGAAATAACCTTCACAACATAAAGATTACAGGAGAAGCAGCAAATGGTGATACAAAAGCGGCGGCTGAATTTCCAGCGATATTTTTAAAAAATAATTGAAGAAGAAAACTATCATCCAGAATTGTTTTTTAATGTTGATGAAACAGGCTTGTTTTGGAAAAGAATGCCGAAACGAACATTTCTATCCCGTGAAGAGAAACGGGCACCAGGATTTAAAGCTGCAAAAGATCGCTTAACCCTTCTACTAGGTGGTGACGCAAGCGGAGTTTTTAAATTAAAACCATTACTGATTTATCATTCCAAAAACCCAAGAGCGATGAAAGACATATCTAAATCAACTTTACCTGTAATTTGGTAAAGTAACCAACCTTCACCTGCAATTCGGTCTAATAAAAAATCATGGATAAATTTTCCAGGATTGGTTCACTGAACATTTCTGCCCGTCTGTTAAACGTTATTGCGAAATTAAAAAACTTGAACAAAAAGCACTTCTGTTAATTAATAATTCTCCAAGCCACCCAACAAATTTATCAGACTTAACAACATGCATTCCAGTCGAAGTGGTTTTCTTGCCGCCTAACACAACTGCCTTAATTCAACCAATGGACCAAGGCGTTATATCAAATTTTAAGGCTTATTACTTGCGGGTACCCTTTAAGCAAATGTTTGAAAAAACAGACGGAGAAGAGAACCAGTCCATAAGACAATTTTGGAAAAACTACAACATCGTGGATGCTGTAGAAAACATAGGCCTTTCTTGGAATGAGGTAACAGAAAGATCTTTGAAAGTAGTATTGAAGAATATTTGGCCGGATTTAAGTAAGAGCGATGACGTTGGACACTCTGTCGATGTGGATGAAATAGTGGAAGAGAAAGTGAAATTAACGAAGCAAACCGGTTTTGAAGGGGTAAATGGGAAGATGTCAAAGAAATAATTCAAGAAGCAGCGGCTAATCTTTCTAATGATATGCTCAAGGAATTAACTGAACAAGAAGAAAACAAAAATGTTGACAGCAGTGATTCAGAAAAAGAGCAAAAAGAACTTTCGATGGCGTTTGTAAAAAGGAGTTTGTCTACCATAACTGAAATAATGGATCAATTCATTGAAAATGATCCGAATTTTGACAGGAACTCAAAAGTAAGACGTGGTGTTAGAGATGCTCTATCCGTTTATGAAGAATTTTTAAGAGAACAACTCAAAAAAAAAAAAAGGCAAACAACATTAGATGCTTTTGTCACAAAAAGGCAGAACACTGAAAACGCGGAAGGCTAACTAAATATGACTGACTTAGAATTTTATTTGTTTTTTTTAAGGATATTCGTTTTGTTATTTATATTTTGTTTTTATTTTTGCAAGAAATAATAATGTGGTATTAATTTGGGTTTTAAGAAATAAATGTTTGGTTTTATTTTTATTAAAAAAACATACTTTTTAAATTTAATACCTAACCAATTTCCTAGCCATCTTCCCCTAACCCCAATATTTACATGTAAAGATAGCCTCGTTTAGCGCTGTTTCGCATTACGCTCTACTTTGATGGAACGTATCCCCCGCGTTAAGCGGGGTCTTACTGTATATGCATTTCTTACAAATATACATTTTGAAAAACTAACTATTCATTATTCTAGTGGAAATTGCTTTTCTCTCTCTGTATAGCCTTAAACGCATAAAAACTTATTTCAAATTCATACTTATTAAATAACATCGATTATCATATTTTGAAATTTGCAATGCTTTTTTTTGGGGGGGGGTATAAATAGAGCACAAATTTAAATCTCTACATGTACACCAAAACAATTATCTTTGTTTCAGGGCAAAATGTCAAGTTTCTTTATTTACATATCGAAACTGTTTTTAAATAATTACTCAGCCCTTTGTAACTAAGATTTTTTCACAGTTCAAAAAGAGATACTTTTGTATGTAAAAATGAATGTAAAATAGAATGAATAAAAGAAAGATACTTCAGGAAAAAAAACCCCATTTAATGCTTGAACTGAAATATTTGAGAAAATCTTTTCATATCTTTTCTTCTGAGTTTACAATTACCAAAACATTAAACAAAATAGTTCTTTAAATTTTAGATTTCATTTACGAAAAAAAGAAACCTTCCAAAAAGATTTATCGAAGTGTTCATTATTACAAAATATTTGTTCGAGGTAAGCATACTTTCGCAAAGCAACACTCCTTCAAAAGTGTGGAGGAAGCATTTGAAAGCGTTAAAAAGCAGCCACTGTTTGTTTATTGCTTTTGCTCCACGAAGTTAAGGGATGAGTCTTAAAAGACGGAAAAGAATAATTGCTACTTCTTCAACGCTTCTTTCAAGTATTTGCTGAGTCAGTGTTTGCACAATGACTTTGTTCCCATTGGAGACTCAAGGTAAATACAGATTAAATTTTTGAAAAATCCAGGCGAAATGCATTTTTTTCTGCTACTAATTTTCAGAAAAAAAGGCATTTTCCCATGTGACATTTTAAGAATTTGTCAAGCGTCGTGATTTTAAGATTCCTAAATTTTATCTTATATTGAACTTCATTGTGAATTCTTGAGCAAAAAAATACATTTCTTGTAAAATTATTCTGTTCTGTGGAATCTAGTTGCTCTAGGAAAAGCTTATGAAATTGTTCAACTTGTTGTAAAAGAATATAATAATTTTCATTCGTTGTAAAATGTTGGGCAGGGAAGAGGAATAAAAGTTTATAATAGCAATTCTATCTCTAAAGTTTCGAACGCAGGCTCATATTAGAAGATTAAAATTTGAATTAGTAGTTTATTATTCTTCATGATGATTTGGTTATTTATATGTATTCTTTTTAAATGGGATTTTTTGTCTTTAATTTGGTTTTGTTTTCCTAAACTCAACTGATTTCCTTTTATTGATATGTTTATTATTTTAACGGGATAAAAATTAGTTGGTACAACCTATTCTAAATATCGTATTCCCTCAATAATAAATAACCGCCGAAGCAAAAATGTTTATTAATGAATGGCAACTTACACTGATTTTGGGTTCTAATTAAATAATATGTTAATTTTTTATTTTTATAATGTCTTAGGATATAATGATTTGATTCGAAGTCACAATTTATGTAATTAAATTTTGTCACAGTTCATGAAAGTAAATTGAGAATATTATATGATCAATATTCCGTTGAAATTCATAAAATTAATGTCTTTTGATCACTATAAATTATGTTTAACGCTACCACCAGTTCACCACAGCCAGGGAGAAGTCAATGAAGCCAATGGCACATCAAGTTAATAAAAGAAATTCATTCCGCTGCATGCAAGAGGAAATAGGAATATCTCAATTTTTCAAAAAGGGTTTATTTGTCATCTCTAGTATTGTTATACTAGTGTTATCTTTTTATTGAGCTAAATCATGCTATTTAAATAGCACAGTTCCTACTTTCTTGAGGTTTTGACTCATTGACAGGAAGAATGCATTTGCCGGAATTATTTAGATTTAAACCAAAGTTTTTCATTTTATGTGGACTCGTTTCTTATAGCAAAAGAAAATGTTCTATATTTTATCTTGAAGATATTCAGCATAAATTTATAATATCAATTTTCAAGTTATAATTGCAATTTTCGGATACTAAATTTAACAGTCCAAAACTTGTAATGAAGTTCTAAATTTTGAAATTAATAACATTATATTGAATATAAAGTTTATGTAAAAATTTGTTTTGAATTAATATTTTATGATATTTTGAAAAAATATTTATTGTACGAATACATTATTTTTCATAAATTTTTTTCAGAAAGTGAATATAAATTACTTGGATACTGATATATGATCTTTTTGATATAAATAAAATGACTTGTATGAATCAAAAAATATCTTTTGTATCTGAGATTTCATTTATGTTTAAAGGTATACTTCGAATGAAATTCCCTTTTCGTCTGTAGATTTTTTAGTTTCCCAGTATTAAATGTGATGATGTGACCTTTTCTTTCCTTGCAGGCTTAATGGAATTTCAAGCAAAATCTGCCTCATTTTGGAATTTTTCGTTTTTATTTTCCTGGATCTTTGAAAATGAAAGACAACTCTTGAAGTTTGGAGACGTCATAGAAGTTATCTATCATGTGAGTTAACGGTTATTTTTGAGTTTACAACTTCAGACTTTGCTCTTGCATTTCATGTTTATTCCAGAAATACTGGGTGACCATAAATTAACTTCAAGTGTTTGGTTAATACACTTCATTAGATAATTATTTAGTTGAACAGATAAAATTAAGTACGTTCAAATAAATTTAAATAAATTTGTATTATTTGAAAGATGGGAGTTCTAATCATTCTAAGAAATGATCTTCGTCACTAACCCTAATCTGGTGCCGATCAATTCAGCTGTCCCAGCTGAATGAATAAAGAGTGCAGAAGTCGCATTCTTTTGCGACATGTGCGGCTCAACAGTCGACTTTTCGAACATTTTGAACCGAAGAAAGCGCACTTTTAATGGGGATCGCCGGTCTGAAGTACAACTGTACCATTAGCTTGCAAAAATTTGCATTCTTATTTCAACCAATGTTTTTTCAGTAATCCGAGTTACAATTTAAAATTATTTTTTATTATTTTTTTTGGGGATTAAGCTGTATAATGATTTCTGGAAATCTTTTGACAAGAAGTACTTCGTGTACAATTTCAAAATGGAGATGATGACGAAAATAGGAGCTAATTTTTACTAATTTATTTATATTTACATGCATTTAAATCCTATGGTCTGAAAGATACGTAAAGCAAATTGATTACATTTGTCTAATCACATATTTTGCTATGGAATTAAATATGAATGATTTATTTTACAAAATTAGCAACCGTATCATAGGGGAGCGATAATAAAAAATGGAAGAGAACAATTTTTTTTGATCAATTTGAAGACGAATCATTTGAATATATCGAACAACATGCACAATTATTTTGTTCAGATATATAGGAATAAATACGTGCTAGTTCTATTATCAAGTTTTCTTTTTCTTTTTGTAAAAACAATCATTTTCATATTTTTTTTTTTGTTCTTTTTATTTAAAGATTTATTGTAAAATTGGTAAGAAGTACTCTCCCCCCATCCCGAAATGAAAATAAGATCTGCAAAAACACAGACACCACGTTCTCATAAAAAAAGAGCGACAAGCAGGTACCTAAAAACGATCAATAGTTCACGTATCATGCCTTTCAGTTTATTGTCGTTAAATTTAAACATTGCTATTATATGCACTTTCTCTCATTATCATAGTGATTGAAAAATAGGTCTTTTGTTGTCTGGAAGGCGTTTCGTTCGTCGTCTGGAACGTTTAGAAATATATTCGTTTGCTTCCAGTATTGCAACTTGGTGTTGGAATTCATTTTATTTACATTCTCTGTTGAAGGGGCTTCGTCGAAATTTGGAAATTACACCAGATCTTAATTCAGACTTGCAGTTGGAGTGAGCTCCACTACAGGTTTGAATTAAAGAGTTGGACCTAAGCAACAATATATTATACTGTTAATGAAAGAGGTATTATAGAACTAATCTTGTCTGTCGCATTCGGATTACTTGTATATTGTTGCGACTCCAATCATTGCAACTTTTTTAGAAAAATAATTTTATTTATAATTTTAAAGAAATTAAAAATTTGACCTTTACTACTTGTTTTTCAGTGCGCGAGTGCGTTCCGAAGAGAAAGAAAGAGAATAGCTTTTTTTAGAAGCTTCGCGAGTTAATACTCGGATCACGAGTGGCTCGGCAACGCACGATTTGTGATAGGCATTCACTACAAGTCATACTGATTGATATTGTAGTGTTATGCATTTATAAACCAATGGATTTCGTGTATGCTGAAAATCAATTTTCCATGCTTACGGTTTCTCCTGTTAGTAAAAATTGAGAAGGACATCAGAAAGAAATAAGCAAAAATCTGAGTGCAAAAGTTTCTGAGTTATAGAATTAAAGAATTTATAACTTTATTAATTAAAAAATTTATAAAAACGAATAGAATTAGTGAAAAAGTTTCGAGAATTCACCATGGAAAAAAACTTTTCCGTCAGCAGATGGAGAAAAACTGCATTATTTTACGCATAAAAATGATAATTAAAAGTAGACTTCCTATTGATTAAAAAGTTCTTGAAAGATTATCTGAGTTGCAACTTTTTTGAGATGCTAATATTTTATGTCCGGGGGCCACTTTTATGCAAAACTTTTATTCAGAAAAAAAAGTTGTTATTCTCTATTTTTTTTTTTTTTTTGCTTCCATGCAAAAAACAAAAAGTTTAATATACAATTATAGTTAAAGGCGTCAGTGAATTGGACAAAAAAACTAATCCTTTGTTTATTTCAGGATACTTTGTCTCGATATGAAAGCTCAAATTTAAAACCTGAAGATTAATAAACTGCCACGCTTGGATGCCGTCAATGAACTAAATGTATTAAGAATCAGAGCAACTTTTAGTATGGAAAAAAGGCGATGATATTCTTGAATTATTTCATTCAACTTCTGATTAAATGAAGTTGTAGTATCCGTTTTTTAATATTATTGATCTAAAGAATTGCACATTGAAGATAAAAAAATTCTCCATCATAAGATCCTTCCAAAATAATTTTCAGCAAAGAAAAATTCGAATTGTAAGAAATTTCTTATTTTTATATTTTGGGATTGAACTATTTTTTATAAGAAGATGAAATTGAAGCTTAATGAAAAATAAAAATCACTCTGATGTCCACATTTAATTTGTATAAATAAATCTTTAAGGTGAAATCTCTGTAAAAAAATTCTTCTGATCACTTGGTTCCGTGTCAAATATCGAAGTTATTTGCAAACATTTTGCCTTTAACACAATGTCTTCTTAATAAGTTTGCAAGAAATTCGTTGCTTCAGTTTAAGATGATTCCAAGGTCAGTTGACAAGCGTAGTGGCTCGTACCCTTCACTGAATATTGCTCTGCGCGCCTGCGTAACCTGACATCTGTTGAGGGAATTCGTTTCATCCTCTTATTCAGTACGCCGAGATATGAGTGCCCCATCTTTTGATGTTGGCTAAAGAAAATGCTCAATATGCAAATGCGTTCTAGAGAAAGGTGTGTTTTAACAAAATCAGCATTGGACATATCTTAGAAGATGGCGTGATGTAAAAATATTTATGCATTAAATACAAAGGTTGACTGAATCAAGATAGAATGTGCCGAGTAAGAGATCAAAGAATTTCTGATATTTAAAAGTTTGCCTGTCATAATGTTATTTTTTGTTTACAAATTTTCAGATAGATACTGAATAGGTCAGTTTATTTCAGCTGGATTCATTTAGACAGACATTTATACAAATAAACTGTCCCATTAGATTTTATTAGAGAAAAAATTGCTTTTCTTTTTTCTTTTTTGAAGAGGCGACTGTGGTTTGTACGCATGTTAAAACATTGTTAGAAAAGTGCAAATTCGAACAGATATCGAAGATGTTCATGACGAATTGGACAAACAATTTAAGAATTATCTGTCCCTTTTTTGAAGTTTAATGAATGTTATTCAATGCATTTTTATTTTGTGATTCCACTTTTCTAAATCTCTGTCGTGACAAGCGCACCCATCTTCTGTTGAAGTTTACAGCAGAAGATGGGTAGCAGTACAAGTGAAAGGTGAGACATTCTCTTATTTATTAGCCTTTCCAACATCTCAGTAAATTCTTCAGATGAAAATATGGAACTTTTGTTTATAGACGAGTGCATAAGAAATATTTTCTTGCTTATTTAGAACTTTTTCTCTATCATAATATCCCTTTGCACTCCGGAAGATAATAAGATGCAAAATTATTCCCCTAGTACAAAGATTTGTTTACTGCTATGAAAAATAAATTAACATAATTCTTTTAAGTAAAATCTCTTTGAAAAATTAATCTACATCTCTTAACCATTTTGTAGACGGTTTTAACTATTAAATATGAAAAATGAATAAATAAAACGTCAAAATGATGCACAATCTTGAATGGTGAGTCAGACGCACCTTCGGAGTGCAAAGGGTTAAATAAATATACAATTTTTGTGACTTTACACTATCACCCTTAACTAAGTCAGTATGGTTTCATATTTTATTTACGGAAGTTTTGTTTATACACTTTTATTTTTGTAAATATACACTTGTTTAAATGCAATATTCAATTATGTAAAAGATTCACATTTATAAACACATTTCACATTTACTTGAGCTTACTATATACATTGACTCACTGTATACATCACTTATGCATTCAAATTATACTCGAAATAATATAATATTTATTTTATTGTTTTTAAATGCTAAAAAAATCTTTCCAAGTGACTCTCAAAGACAATGTTTCCATTGCAATTTTTCCTCAATTTTGTTATTTTTCTTGGTAATCTTTAAAGATCTATTACTTTCACAATTATTTTATATGAGGACATATGAAATAATTTTATATGATTTGATCTACTGAAAAAAAACCCGAGGACCAATATATATATATATATATATATATATATATATATATATATATATAT
>JAOUZG010015456.1:2173844-2201433 GCA_026289955.1 Argiope argentata | reverse complement strand
GACCGACTTTTCTACTCGCGCGTTGATAGATTAGAGATTTATAATTCTATAAATATGTAGCTTTTTCATAGTAAAACGCTATTTAATACTTTAGGAAGTTATTTCATTATATTATAATTTTTCATTCTAAGTCACCGGCGCCACCTAATGGGGATTTTGTGATAATTTAAATGAGGGAGTTCAATAATATTTATAATAAAAAATAATAATCCAAGGACTGAAAATTAGAAAATAATCAAAATTCAAAATTGACTATGTAGTAGATTAATTGAAATGTTTTTAGAAGGCCCGAGTGTATGGTGACTGACGCTCGTTAAATCTGTTCGTGGTCGTAAAGTCCTCCATATCGAGAGTAATATCACTGGGGGTACTGGGTCAGAAGTGATCGTTCTCTGTTCCAGATCTAAATTACAATCTGTGATATATGAATGAATTTGCATGAATGTAGTCCCCCCCCCCCCTAAAAAGGGTTGTGAAATGTGTGTAGCTAAGCTGTACTCTTGGACCTAGATGGCGCTACTTGTAAAACAAAGAGACGCATTTCTTAGGCTTAAAATCTGCTCATCGTATCAGCGGAGGCTTGTCCACGGCAAGTGCCATTAGTCAAAACAACAACAACACAACATGTTCAATCACCTGCTTGCCTTCACTTCAATAAGCAACCTCATTTAACTGAGTCTAAAGGGGCAATGAATTTTACTGTTTTTAAAAGTGGACAGCTTTGCCGTATCTCTGATTTATTTCTATCGTTTTCAGTTTATAGAAACCATAGTCATTCTTTAAATAAGTATTAGAAAATCAGGGTTGATTATTTTTTGGAACAGAAATTCTATTTAAGCTCAATTTCTGAGTCTGTAACACCATTGGACATTATTTGGCTCCTTTATACTATTGACATCTTTTACATTTAAGCAACATTGAATTATATTTCAAAAGATTATCGATATTTTATCTATGTATCGAAATTTTAATTAATTATTATGAATTTCTACTAGTGTAAATGAACAAAAAAATTATAATTATTTTTAAGATTGTGAAAGTATATTACTACATAAATGGATATTAAACAATAATTTTATAAATCAAAAGTCTATTTTTTTCTTTTTCTTTTTTTAATGTAGTTTGAAATTTTAACTAGAGGAGTATTAAATTATCCTTAGCAATGAATCGAATTTTTTATATGTGTATCAGAATATTTATGATAATCATACATAATATCATAAATATTTATGATAATTATATACAATTTAATATCTTATAGAAGGAAAAATGCCAACTGAAGTATCTTCACATTTTAAAATGAATATTCTTTTCTTTTACATAATCTCTAATAGAATATATTTAAAAGAATACTGATATATAAATATTAAATTTTTTTAAAGTATATTTTTTGACTAGAATTAAAAGCTAAAATTTGAAAATATTTTCTTTTATAGGTGAAATTTCCAATAGATTCAGCAGCCAAAATTGCAAAGTGTTTCATAATGAATCATATTGAAATTCATCATGCTCAAAAACTCATCACTGAATTAGTATGACATTGTGTGAATGATTTAAAGAAAAACAACATCCATCAAACAAACATACATCAATTAAGGTGATTTTCGCTTCCAATGCTTAGTTTTAAAGAATTATTCTAAAGAACTAACTTTCTTCGAATTGGAACTTTAAATCATAAATAAACACCAAAATTATTGACACACAATCTTTAAAAATTTATTTTAAAATTGCATTAGATTTTAACAAATACCAACAATCTATTTGAACAGTTCAAACCCCACAATTTTCATCTTAGAGAACGAACAGAGGCCGATGATGAAAGTAGGCATAGGGGAGAGCCAAGGGATGAGCCAAAACAGGGGCTGGGGCGTGAATTCCTGGAAGGGCGTACAGAGGCAAGGTGAAGGGTGAAGCGGGAATCTTTACTTCAGCAGTTTCGACCACTGGGGCTTTGGGTGCAAGTGCGGCGATCTCTTCGGCCTTCTCGGCGGTCTTCTTGTCGACACTGATGTCACCACTGGCCTGGAATCCAATGCTGCCACCTGCCTTGTATTCGACTTTCCTCAGGTCTCCATTGGGGTCGACGTAGCTGTAGCTGCCAGAGACAGTTCCGTCTCCGTTAGAGGATTCCTGCCTCTTGTGTGCCCCGGCGTCCTCTACACTGTAAAGGAAGTTGTACTTGCCGCTGTCCTCGATGTTCAACTCGGCCTCACCGTAGACGGAGGCGACGAGGCAGGCGGCAACCAAGAGGACCTAGAGAAAGAGTTTCGGGCATAAGCAATGGGTGGCGATATTCGTGTTATTTCCTACAAATAATAGACGCGATATAATGAAAAGAACAGTCTTTCTTTGCGTGACGATGTGAAATTTAATAACACAGGTGTTATCTATAACAATTCCAGCATCCAGTTGCAGAAATCTAAAAGCTTCATTCCGTTGACGTTCTATCGACTTACTTTATCCACATTTCAGCTCGTCCGTTTTCGAAAAGATTATCGTTAGTAAATTTGATCCTTTTTTGAAAAAGAGAACACTGTACGTGAATTTGTTTCCTTCTGTGAACTGGTTCTTTTCTGAGATATAAATAGCGACTTTATCTCTTTAAAACGTTCTCGCATACTCTTTAAGAAGAATTTGTGAATTAGAAGCACAAATTCCCTCAATCAATGGAAACCGACACAGAATAACCATTGCAGTTACAAAATTACATACCAAATTTGATGCATGATATCATTGAATTTTTGAGTGAACGCGTTTGCCTGTTTCTGAAAGTACAGTCCGAAACACGGTCCCCCTCTTGTTGGATTTGTCTCACAATTTAGTAAGAGTCAATGTTGTTGATGTTAAATTTGTGAACCCAATTTCGACCTTCTTTTTATAGTTATTTTCGAACAGTCAAATACATAGACTTCCTCAGAATAGATTTTACTCAAAATTTCTAAAATCTACCCCTTTAGTGTAAAGATTTTATGCCAAATTTTATCCATCTAGCCCAATGCATCTTTGAAGTTATCTTTGAACAAACAGACACAATGCCAAAATTGTGTTTTCCGAGTTTTGGGAGGTATAAAAGGTGCAGATTCTTCAAAATCTTGCGTTTGAATTTTGTGACAATATTTTCTCTATACTTCGCAAACAAATAAACAAAAAAAATTATTATCCTAGAGCTTTAGAATTACCCGCTCCTGGGTCGATGCTAATTTGACTGTTCTAATTGCTAAAGAGAACTATCTCAGAAGATTTCTATAGTTTAAATTCTAATATTAGTTTATAAAAATTGTTTAATTAGATTTTTCATCATCTAATATGGCAGAATTTTGCTTTGAAATAAATGATTGATATCTACAAATCAAAATGAAAGTTATTACAGTTAAGAGAGCTTTTCAGCCCGTCAACCGTTTATGCCGTCCTTTTCAACTTTTTGCAAGCTGTAGATGCAGAAATAAGAATGTAGAATTATACAGCAAATAATGTTGAAGAGATAATGTCATTATGAATGAAACTTAAAAGTTTCTAAAACTGATATCAGTAATATATATTAACATATTTTCTAGTCACAATCATCTGCTGAAGTTATCAATTTTATGTGTGTTATAAATTGTTAATTCACAACAACTGTTTACATATTATTTGAAAACAAAGCTTTATGAACAAAGCAATATCTAGTTATAATGGCAACATTTAGAATTTTTGTCATTGTTTTACATTAATACATTTATGTCTCTCATAATAAGAAATATACTCAATGGATGATGTTTTCGTGAAATTGAAAGGGAATTTTACGCATATTTTGTTTTTAAAATATTTCTATGTCTTATTTGAAGCTAATTCTTTTTTAATTCAGTATTCTCAGGTCTTTTTTTTTGGAATTTTAATTAAAAATTGATTTTTTTAGTTTTCCCGCGCTAATTTTCGAAAACATTATTTAAAGAAAACAAATGATGAATATTTTTAAAAAAGGTCATTTTAACGAAATCATGCAAGTTTTTGATGAATTTTTCCAGCTTTTTAGAAGTACGATTTCTAACGATAAATTACATTATTGCATAGATATGCAAAATGTTTCACCAAACACTTAATCGCTTGATTTCCTTCCATTATGAAAGCCGGTGAAATCACAATATGGCGAGAATAGAATAACCAGATATTACGTTTTTTTCACAGCTTTGTGAAATTGTGGAATTATCTTCTTTAAAAAGATCCATATACACGATAAACAAAACTTAACTAAGTCAATTAAAATAACACGACTTTAATGTAAAAAGATTTAGAGATATCATGAATATGTAGTGATTAAAAATAATTTATTTAAAATCAAATATATATTTCCGGCGAGTTGCTGGTCGCTTAAACACACTAGTGCATTATAAATACGTAGTATCTCATACAAAATTTAGTTGTGCCGTCTTCTGTTAAGATACTTTCTTCATTGCAAAATTAACTTCAAGAGCCTCCTGGCAGAATGAATAATCTGCATTGTTGTACTGTTAAAATTTTATTCTGCCTCGTAAAACCGTTTTTGTAGTGAACCATTCACATCTCGCAGTTATGTTATACTGGATTCCTTTAAAATGTGCGTCGACGAATTATTTTCAACAAATTATTGTAAACTTAAATAAAAGAATTTCTATTTTCACTAAAAAAATTAAGCACAATCTAATAGATCTGTTAATTTTATGCGAAAGCAAAAACAATAGTAGCAATGATGATTTTCAGAATTTTAAGCATGAAATGTTACTGCTGAATTATAATAAAAGAACGAATACAAGTGTTAAATAAATTATTCAAATTAATATTGATGAAATAATTATAAATGTTGAATGAAAGGCTTTTTTTAAAAAAAAATTCAGCAGCAATAATTTCTAGCACGGTTCTGTTGTTTGTATTTTAAAGTTCAGATGTATATAGTAGGATAATAAATGAAAATGAAAGTATTCGTATCTTGTTAATTTTAAAAGTTTAAATTAAGATATTTGGTCAAAGTACACAGCTGTGTCTAATAGAAGGCGAGTGATCGAAATAAAAATTCGAATAGACGAGGGATTGAATTAACTTGCGATTATTTAAGATTCATTTAAAATTAAAGTTTATAAATTTGTTAGTTTTATGAAAAATAGAAAAATTCAGATCTATAATCAATGACCTTATCTTTTTCAAAATCCACTATCAGCAAGAAAGGGCTCATGTAAGATCAGAATAAGCTTTTTGCTTCCACTTTTGTATCTGTCGATGTACAGAAAAAACACACAAAATAATTAGAAATCAAATTATTTTCCTTCTGTTTCATTCCTTTTAAAAACTCCGCTGCTTTCGAGGAATGAAATGATTTGCTCTGATAAGCATAAAGTTTTATGCTCTTTAACTCTAAATGTCAGAAAAAAACAATTGAAATATCTTCGAGCTAATTTAAAAATTCAAGTCAAGTAATTTAAGTCAAGAATTTTAGTTAATGTTTCTTTTTAAAAGTAAATATTCTACAACGAATTCAATTTCCATATGGAATATAAGTCTAACGAATTTAAATTTTCTCAGTGCAAACAGATAATGATGGCCTTATAGAACAAATATTGATATTCAAAGAACTTTCAAATGTACAAAAGCAGTACTTACGAATTTCATGGTGAAATCTACACTGCTAGCACACGCCTGGAAAAGCTCAAGAATGGAAGTTTAGCTCCGATGTGATTTCGCCTTTAACATCTCGGCACTTTTATACCCACAAAATACATTCCTTTCCGAGTTTTTTTTTCTACTCACATAACTGTATTTGTTACAATTAGAGGTACCTTCAAGGCTGACCACCGCCCAGAGAACTGCATCACGTAGAAAAAGAAAACACATTGTTTCTCCCGTCTCCAGCCTCCGGTTTTTAATTTTGTTTTATTTGAAGGCCGTTCTATAGCGGAAGGATTCCCCTACGGTCATTAACAGGTTGTAAATAAATGTTCCAGGTGTGCCGTCTCGCATCCCAAGTCTGATTTGTCGATTTTGGGAAGAACTTTTTTCAAAAGCCGAATGCGCTCGTGTGTAAGCAAAATAAATTGTAGCAAAAATTGTTTCGAATTTCGTTAAATGAAGGACAGGGAACTACATTAAAAGGTCACTTACTAACGACCGTTAAGGAGAATTCGAGCAAAAATTTGAAAGTTTTTAAAACGTTCTGAAGAAGTATCAGGTGAAACAATGTTTTCTAAACTGTTAAATATTTCAATACACCTATTTCATACACTGATTTTTATAAACCACATCAATTTTATAATAGGGTTAAAAATATAAATATGTTATAAGGTATTTTATAATAAGGTAAGAAAAGTGAATTATAAAAAATGTAACGGAACAAATCCATTTAATTAATTTAAATAAAAGGTCAATACTTACATAAAAAAACATAGAAACTACAATTTTTCTCCATACATTCTGTATTGTTTTAAAGAACTTAAAGAACCAGTATACGCGAATAATCTATTCATGAATTTAATTCATTGACAGATCAGACTTTTTTGTTCATTTTTTAATCGTATCGTTCCTTTTATTATGAGAGTAGATAGAAAAGTTTTCAATCTAACAAAGAAAAAATATTTTAGTAATTTTTTTTATTTTTAATGTATTTTCCGTCCAAAAATATACATTTGCTCCAGCAGAGCGGTAATATTTAGATAGCCTCTCTATTTCCTTTAAAGCCCTGAGTTAACTTCGGTATCAGAACAGGATTTCTTTCCAAATAGAAATTTTTCAGGCTGGGGAAGAGGTTGTAGTCAGAAGGAGCCTTACCTGGATAACAGGGGGGGGGGGGCACGAGGAAGAATTTCCGACATCAGTTCATGAAGTTTTGCAACCTCAATGACAGCCTTTTGTACAAGAGCATTGTCCTGATGGAAGAAGACGTTCTTTTTATCCAAACCTGATCTCTTTTTTTGATTTTGGAATGCGATTTATCCAGAAGATTAGCATAATATTTAGCATTGAGTGTCCTGCTCTTTGCTGAATAATCCGATAGTAAAATTACCTTATTGTCCAATAAGGTAAACTTTTGCCACAAATTTCCTAGCAGATGACGCACTTTTGGTCATTGGTTGTTTTGATGCTAATTCGTTCTTCGATGTCCACAGTTTTGATTGCAGTTTGGTTTCTGGAGTATAGTTATAGATCCATGTCTCATACACAGTAATAAAACACTGCGAGAAATAAGTTGGATTTTAACTGTGCAGCTTTAATATTGTGAAGTGTTTCATTTTTTGATTTAAGGTCAGCAAACGCAGTACCCATCTGACTGACAATTTTCTCGTATCTAAAATATTGATTAAAATATGATGTCCTCGTTCTTTAGATAGACCAACAGACCCTACAACCTCTGCCAATTTCACCAGAAGATCATCTTCTATAGTGGTTAATTTTGGTCTTCCAGAGGGCTTCGCATCTAGAGTGCTTGTCAACCACGTTTAAAGTCTGAAACCCACGTTTTAACAGTTGTTAATGAAGGAGCAGATTCCCCCAGTGTAGTATCCTGCCCAATTTTAAAATCCGTCAGAGATGAGTATTTTATCACTGTTTTCACAGCTCAGACCGGAAACTTTTCATTCCGCTCTCGCATCACGCGGGAGAAAGATAGCGACTCGATTAGATCAAAGATAAACAAACTAAGACCCATGGGCCAGATGCCACCAGATATTAAAATATAATAATTTTAAAAAATAAGAAAATACTATATTCCATTTGATCCAGATCTTGAAGAATCATTAGAAAAACCAGCCTCCTTTATCGACCAATTTGTTCGCTCTGGTTAATCACTTAATAAACGATTAATTTGAAAATGTTAAGTTATGGGGATTTTAACGCTTGTCAAACTTTCTATTCGACTATTATTTCTTTTATTTTTTTCTCTGACTTCATAGGACGCCAGTTTCTTCCAAAGTATAACATTTTGCACCTCTTTTAATTAGAGAAAAACGCAATCAAACGCAATTTTCAATGAAGTAGTCCATACAGTTATTTGTTTACTTTTCATTAATAGGAAAGTAATAGGAAATTATTAATAGGAAAGAGTTCTGTGTCACATACTTTAGCATTTTATATATAGACAGGTGTCTCCTTTTCATTCGACACACCTGACGATAAAGACTTTTTCAATATTTTTAAAAATTTATTAACTTTATAATGAATCACTTTGGAACACAAAAATGTTTTTTTAATTGCCCAAATTCTAAAGATCGTTTCAAAAATAGATTACGGATACGAAATCTATGGCTCAGCTAGAAAAATAGTACAGAAAAAAATAACTTTGTTCACCATGCCACTCTTGGAATATGTTCTGGAGCTTTCCGCACACCTCTAGTTAAAAGTTTTTAAGTTGAGTGTCCTGAACCAAATTTTCATTTTATAAGAAAAATGCTATCTTAACGTTATTATTTTAGAATTCAGTCTCCTCCTAGCCATCCGTATTACGATCTTCAACTTCTGCTTTTTCTGCTTCGTTTTCAAGAAGTTAGAAAGGATTTCGAACCTGTGTTTTTTTACCAGGGAATAAACTATCTTATCAGTACTAAATATGAACCGACTAGAACTACTATCTCTCCCCCACCTACATTTAACAGTTTTCTTTCATGGAAAATACACACCTTTTATTTTCTTAATCCTTTTGAAAACTTCAACAAATTAGGCACAGCAAATAGTGTCTATCGACAATTATTCCTTGAACTAAGGTCTCATTTTCAACGAGATGTACATTCTCATGAGCAAAGTATACGCCTGTTTGTGCCCAGTTGGGTAAGTGGATTTGCAGTGATCTACACATTCCTCCTTAATTGCAACAACAATAATGCATTTCTAATTATTAATTTTACAAATTAATTGTTAGAAAGTGAAAAGACTAAAATGGAAAAAGTCTCACCATTTAGTGAATTAATAAAAGGTTTAAAAAATGGTTTTATTAAAATTATTTGACATTTGAGGATAAAATTATTTTAGATGTAATGATAAAACGTTTACCCAGTTCGATTAAATATCTATTTTTCAAACTATTGTATGGCTATTGTATGAAAATGTTTCTGCTGTTGTTTTTGTTTAAATTGGGCTAAATATTCTGATGAAAATCCTTGTAAGATTTAATTTCCCTATAATTACGCAACTTAATTACTCTTTTTATAACTAAATGTCTTTAATTCAGCAGAATGAGAAGAAATTTTAGAAACGTAAATTTATTATTCTTTTTCCCTCTGAAAAAGAAAGAATAATAGTTTTTATTTGAGACAAAGTTATATGGTAAGCCAAATCGCCGTTTTTACTTTCTAATCCCTAAAAAAAATCATTATTTTCCCACTGCCTTTGCCGTTGCACAGTAGCACCTTGAAGTGTGTACGAGTGGGAAGTCCCGGGTAGGGTGGGGCAAGCGGCGAGAGTTCGTCGGCGCGACTCAAGGCTATGAGGACTCATCTGCCTGAATCCAATCTATCAAAACCTGCTCTTCGGATTTATTATCTTCTGCTTCAGAAAAATATCACTTAAGTGCGCATTTATCATTTCTTTGTGGCAATGACTGCTACGTGTTTTGAATCTCTTGCGGTAAAAAAATACGCGATCGGTCTTATTTCTTAGTTAGTGGTCAGACTAGATCAGCTTTTCTTTTCATGTGAGATTAACAAACAGTGCAACCTATGACATTGATAAGTTCATATGAGTCAATAAGGATATAATTTTGCTGCCAAAAAATTTATAATTTATTAATGATTAACACATTTTATAAACAAATTATTTGAAAGAAGCAATGAAATTTGTTATTAATATTTTTTTTAAAAAGTGTAATTATTTTTATTGAACAATGAATTATCAAAAAATAATATTATAAAAGAAGAATAAAATAAAAAAAAATCGACTTTATAACAAAACTGATAACTATCTTCAAGACTACTGAAGTTTTAGATTTTATTCTTGATGGCACCAGCACTACAGTGATCTATAAAATTCGAATTCAGTGACTTCACACACGAATATTCCTTAATATATGTAGAGAATTTCTCTTTAAGTTTTTGGAGATTTCTAGGCCCCAAATTCAAATGTATCAAAATGTAAGAGAAAATGCACTCTTACCTTGTCATTCCCGAAACTTCAAAAACAGAAGAATTGAGGTATCCAATATAAATTGAATCACAAAAATATCGAAATCATTAATCTAGGTTTTCTCATTTTCATCATCTTTTTCAAATCTTACTGTTAGCTCATACTCTCCCTATATATATTTATATCTTGTTCAAATTCTTAATCGTTAATAAAATACTTTATATTCATCTAATCAAGTTCAAGTCAAATTTTTTTATAATTATAGTGGATGACATCTCATGTTAGTACAGTTTTTTTTTCAAATATTAATTCATTACTTTTAGAATTAATTAAAAACTAACTTTTTCGCCAATGCTAATGAGGTTAGGTTTAACATGTTTTCGGCCGATTATTTCTAACGATTAGGTTTAATTTCTTAATGTTTGGAGCATTTAAAATTAAACATTGTAAATTAATTGATTTTTCGGATTCCTTTTGAAGTACTTTCAAAATAAAATAATACAGAATAAAGAAAATTAAAATTTCTTAATCTGTATGGCTTTACCCTAACGGGCGAGAAAATTCACGTATTTTGCGATGTCCCAATTGGCGCTGAATCCTCAATGGGAGTTAAAAATTCAAAGCCGGAGTTATTTTTTGATTAGTTATTTATAGTAATGGTAATTACCAGGCTGGGATAGTCTGGTTGGTAGAGCGTTGGATTTGCATCCCTTGCGCTGCGAGTTCGAACCCGCCAGTCGAAGGTTCTGTGTATGTGTATCAGTGGTGGATGCTACATCTGTCGTTGTCATAAACTCCTCTATGTGGAGAATTATCAGCAATGAAGGTATTGGGACAAAGGTGAACGTTCTCTATTCCAGATCTAACTTACGATCTTTGGATGAATGAAGTTCGCCCCGTAAAAAGGTGTAAAAAATTCTAAAGTTCGGTTCAGTGTTGCAAGCAAACGTCTCGGGAAAGAAAAGAGATCATATCATTAACACAAACATTTATTTGAGACACGTACACACACAGGACGACACAATACAAATATTCAAGTTTAACTGCTTTTAAACTTTCAAAAAAGGGAATCTAAAAAGGAACTTATAGTTCCGCGAAAGTTTGGTTGTTTTCGCCATCGAAGTCTAAAACGAAATTCTCCCGTTCTCAGGTGAGGAGTTCAATTTTTATTATGGCGAGAGCGCCATCTATAGGCTGTTTCCAAATTTTCCACACACTCCCCACCTGAACTCTGTTAAGAGTTCACAAATCTAAATTAAACTTCAATACAAATACTAGCAAAAACAAAAGTTACGAATAATTATTAACAATTACTAACATTTAAACTATTCACACATAAATTTAACTATATTTCAATAAACACATAAATACACATTTAAATCAATGAACATATAAATGCACATAAAGATTCAGTAAAAAAGAAAAAAAGGGGTATTTAAGGGAATAATTAGGCAACTTCGATAATAATAGTAATGAATAAATTTTCAATTTAGAGTCTCTGAAATTGTGAAAACTGTTCAAGTTCAAAGTTCATAGTAAGTTTAGAAGTGAAAATTACCAAAAAATTCAACTTTAGAGTTCAAAGTTATGAAATTTTTACAGTTCCAATGGGTAGAGATGTTCTACTGCCCTTTTCAATAGTCCGTGGGTAGTTTTTACTTCATAAGAACGGATTTTATTATCTCGACCAACAAAGATGTTATCAATTTTTCCCAATTTTCAAAGGAGTTTATTTTTAATGTTGTCTTCGATAAGGACAACATCTCCGATTTTCAGTTCATTTTGGGAATGAGTATCTTTAAGAAAATGGGCAGTTTTTAGGTCCAAGAGATATTGCTGCTTCCATTTATACCACAGTTGTTTCATCAACAAAGTCTGATATCTCTTTCTTTTTAGTAGTGACGATCTGTTTGATCCGTTTTCAATAAGTTCGGCAAAAGTCACTGGATAAACACTATTCTTGTGTCCGAAATTCAAAAAATCCATTGGTGTCAATGGTTGGGGTTCATTACCTTCATTGTAAACATAGGATAAAGGGCGAAGGTTGAGGACAGCTTCGACTTCTAAGAGCAAGGTAGAAAGTTCTTCATAACTCAGTAGAGCTTTTCCGATGACTTTCCTTAAGCAATCTTTCACTGATTTCACAAGTCGTTCATAAAAATCTCCCCACCATGCAGCTCGTTCCATTATGTTTTTCCGAACTATTCTTTGCTTGGCAATAAAATATCGTAATTTTTCATTGTACATTATAGTACACAAAATATCTACTTCCTTTTTAGCTCGCTGAAAAGTTCTGAAATTGTCTGAATAGATTACTTTGCAGTTATTTCTTCGAGCTAGAAATCTTCGGAAGGCCATTAAGAAAGAATTTATGGTCATATCATAGGTTAATTCCAGGTGTATAGCTCTCGTCACACCGCAGGTAAAAAATACGATATAAGATTTTCGCGTACTTTTGGCTTCTTTGATATAAATCGGACCTGCGAAATCCAATCCACATACGACAAACGGTGGTGTTTCACTGACCCTATTTTTAGGTAAAGGTGCAGTTACTTGGGTAGTAGGTTTCAATGAATATTTCTTGCAGATGAGACAATTTCTGATAAGGCTCTTCACGAGTTGTAGACCTTTAGGAATCCAATAGTGGGATCTAATTTTAGCAAGAGTGCAGGCTACACCACCATGCATGATTACATCATGTTCCTTGCGAACAATCAAAGTGGTCCACCATGAGTTTTTAGGTAAGATAATCGGATGTTTTTCTTCGGTGCTCAAATCACAAAACTCTGATCTTCCTCCAAGCCTTAAGAGTTTATTTTCATCCATGTAAGGCCTGTGATTAATCAACGGAGAATATTTCTGTACTGGATTACCTTCTTTTAAAGATTCGTATTCTTTTTTGAACCATTTTCTTTGCTCGGTTCTAATCAAGTGATTTTCAGCATCCATTAACTCTTCCGTAGTCAATGGACCCTGAACATTACTGAGTTTTTTCAGTTTCATGACAAATCTGTACAACCAAGCTGTTATTCACACGAGTTTTTCGAAGCTGCTATATTTACTGATGTCTACAGGGTATGACAATTCCTCAGTCAGACATTCATATTGGACGATATTTGTACCCTTCTTGTATTCCAACTCATCTGTTTCAGTCACTTCAGGGTTTTCAGGTTTGGGCCAAAATTCTTCAGGCTGACGTAGCCACTCCGGTCCATGTAACCAGGACGAATTTTCAATAAGTTGAGAAATCTTTGTACCTCTTGAAGCCATATCAGCCGCATTAGTCACTCCAGGACAGTGATACCAGTTAGAAGGAGACGACAGCCTTTGAATCTCTTCAATCCGATTTCTAACGAAGGGTTTAAATTTCTTAGGAGTTCCTCTGATCCAAAAATAGGCTATTTTCGAATCTGTCTAGAAATAACGACATTTAAAGTTCAGAGCTTTAAGGATACCACTACTAAGCTTTGCAGATAATAAGGCAGACATTAACTCTAATCTAGGCAAAGTCAAGGTTTTCGAAGGGGTTACTCTGTTCTTAGAAGCAACAAAAATTGTTTCAATCTGTTGATCAGTTGTCGTTGCACGTAAATACGCAACTGTTGCGTATGCTTTCATACTTGCGTCGGAAAAACAGTGTAGTTGAAGACTTTCGAAATTATCAAACGGAATTGTCGTGAAATAGTAACGTGGAACAGAAAAGTTTGCGATTTGTAGAATTTCATTGCACCACCCTCTCCATGTCGAGATTAAATCTGCAGGTAAATCGTCGTCCCACTCAGTGGCTTTAGACTAAACTTCTTGCATCAGACACTTGATTCGTAATGTGAATGGCCCCAATAGACCGATGGGATCGAAAATACGTCCTAGAACTTGTAAGATAAATTTCTTCGTGTCTATTCTCTTAGACACAAATTCGATCAAACCATTCACATCAAAATAGAACAAGTCCTTGCGATTGTCACAAGCTATACCTAAAACCTTGTTCCTTCCCCAATATTTTCGGAATCATTAACAGAAATTATATTGTTCTCTTTCCACAATTTCTGCAAATATTCAGAATTAGTTCGCCATTTGTGTAAGCTCAAACTTGCTTTATCAAACATTTCTTTCGATTGTAATGTAACGGACAGGGCTTGCTCGACAGTGTTGAGACAACCAATGACATCATCGACATAGATATTCTCCTTCAATAATGACACAGTTTCAGGATACTTTTCACAAAACTTATCTAAATGGTGTTTAATTGTTACAGCCAATAAAATGGGGCTACTATTAATCCCAAACAAAACTCTAGTGAATCTATAAACTATGGATGAATCAGAATTGTCAATTGGATCTTTAGTGAACAAAAATCGGGTGACGTCTCTATAATCTTCATGAACTAAAATACTCAAAAAGGCTTGGCTCATGTTGGTCGTGAAAGCTACAGGTTTGAAAAGTATGTCGAAAATTTCAGGGCATAAATTTGGACCGACATGTAAACTGTCGTTTAACGACAAAGAGTTTGAAGACTTCGCGGAGGCATCAAAAACCAAACGTAATTTACTGGTTGTTCGGTCATTTCTGACAATTTCTCTATACGGTAGATAAAATGTGACGTTATCAGTTTCATACGGATTGGAAACTAATTCTATGATGCCCTGTTTTATATAATCATCAATTACCTCTTTATATTGGTTAAATAATTCAGGATTTCTAAAAAGTCTTCTTTTTAATCTGGAAAATCTTGCTCCCGCGATTTCTCTATTATTATTCAAATTTTGTTTATCTAACTTCCAAGGTAATCGAACGGTATATCGCTTATAGTCATACTTAATGTTTGATTCAAAGTGAGACATAACTTCCTTATCAAGGGAATCATATTCCCTACTACAGTCAATTAAACCTGAATTTTCTAAATCCCAAAACTTTTCTATTTGTTTGGATATCAAATTTTCCTCTACAACTACATTAAAGACAAGAGATGTGTGATTATCACTTTGTTGGCTTTGTAGGCACCAACCGAAAATGGTCTCAACGGCAACAAGATTTTTGTTGAGATGCTTTATTTTTCCAGTTACTACTTTATAATAGTAATCTGTTCCTATCAAAATATTTATAGGTTCATCAAAATTAGGGGAATCAGCAAGTATATAATGCCTCAGTTCTGTATTTTTAAGTATTTCTTCTGATTCAGGGGGCGATATGTTACTGCCTGATATTTCTTCAGTAACTAAAGCCTCAATAGTTAATCTTGAATTCGGAAAAAATCTGTGTTCTAACGTTATTTGCACGACATCATAATTTTTTTCAATAGCTTTTTTATGACCGAAAACGAACACTGATAATTTTTCTTCTCTTATTTTTACAGGTTTTATTTCATCAACTAAATTTTGAGATACGAACGATCTCATAGATCCACTGTCGCATAGTGTTCGTGTAAAATACTCGTCAGAATTAGTTTTAACTCGAACATAACAAGTCTGCAATAATATTTTGTTTCTTTCATTATTATGAGAAACTGCAGAAAGAATGGACGAATCAGTAATTTCCGTTTCCTGTATCTCTTTATTTCTGTTCTTCCATGATTTAAAACAAATAAAACAATAATAGTTGAATTATGCTTTCCCCCACAAAGATTACATAATAATCCCGGCCTGCAATCTTTAATTCTATGTTTTGAACCCAGACATATAAAGCATCTGCCCAATGTTTTAAATTTATTTCTTTTTTCATCGGCGCTGATATTGTAATTTCTGGTGGGGGATCCTTTTTGCAAAACAAACAAGATTTATTATTTCTCGAAACTACGTTGAAGCCGTACGTAGTATTCGGAAACGGTTCTTTCTTTTGAGTCATGTGGCAAATGGCCTTGACTGGCTTTTGATCAAATGATTTACGAGACGAATATGAAATGGTCATTCTACTTCTGATTTCCAACCGAATAAAATCTAACAATTTTTGAATATCTGGTTCGGATCCTTCTTTCACGTTAATCCTGTTAAATTCCAAAACCAAATCATGGGGTAAGAATTTTAGAATAGGAACTAACCCTTAGTAGTCTGATTTACGAAAGGGATTTAATTTTAATATTACTGTGTTTGCTTGATAAAATAAAACAATAATGACATTTGATTTTTTTAAAATTTCGTTGGAAAGAATATTATACAACAGTAAAATACGTACAGCCAACCTATATAAAAAAACTAAAAGTTATGTGAACATTCGGTTTAAAAGATTAGTATCAAAATTGAAACTCTAGGTTATTAAGGGTTAACATAGTGCTGTACGAATTTGATTCAACACCCAACGGTTGTAAACTTCTCACATTCATTTCTATATCATCGTACAATATCTTTAATCTTAAGAGTCATATCAAAGAAAAACAATTAGCAAAAAATATAAATTTACCTAAACAGTAGTATCTAAAAAATAGAAATATCTAAAAGAACATTGTATCTAGAGAGCACCAATGCTGCTACAACTAGGACACAAATGAAATGAATAAAATTGGCAAAAAAATTTTAAAAACAAAAGTAGAGATAATAATAATAATACAAAGAATCCGGCCTGAAGACTTTTTCAAGGGTCACACTCAGGCAAGGATTCAAATAGGGATTTTTTCTGTAAGAAATCTGATAATAAGTCAAAAATCGATTTCTCGTGACCCAAAAATCCCAAGAAAAAGAATATTTTAAGTAAAAAGATGCCAGGAAAATCACACAAAACGAAACCAAAACTTACAAAACCAAACAAATAAAAATTAAGTTAAAATATAAAGAAATTGAAAAATCCAGGAAAAATGGGGTCTTGGAGATAATCAATACCACAGAAATACAAAAACTTTAAAACGCAAAATGTTAAAATCAAACGTAACAAAACAACATAGACTCAAAACAAAACTAAATATACTCGTATTAAATGCACACAAAACAATCAAAATAATTTCACTAAAAGGTTTAAAGAATCTAATTAGAATAAAAGAGATATACTCAAACCAATCAAATAACAGTCAATGAGAAAATCCGAATATATAGGACTCCAAAAGGTCTGAAGCTTGTCCAAACCCATCAGTAGCATTTTACCTCGTCGAACGAACAAAAAATCCGCCGCGTTTAAAATCGCATCTAATTCAGAAAAATCGTCTATGTACAATCAGCGCCATCTATTCACCTACGTTCCAAGAAAATAAACTAGAAGTTTTTGTTTTAGTTTTGAAAATTAGTTAAACTTTCTCTTATTAAAGATTGTAAGTTGCAATAATTATTGGGAAAATCGTTAGTGGCTAAGCTTTTAATGAGATTATTAGTTGCTAACAAAAAAGAAATTTTGTTATTACAAATTTTTTTAATTCTGAAAAATTGTGAAAATATTAAATTTTTTAAAATCAGAATTTAAATTAGAATGGAAATTGGAAAGTTTAATTATTTTATAGTTGAAATAATTCCTTTTGTCATAAATACCTATTAAAGTTTTTCCATTTGAAATTTCTATATTTAAATCCAAATAGTTGGCTTTAAGTGGATTATTGTTTGTTTCAGTTGATACAGTCTCAATGTTGGACGTAGGATTTTTCCACTTTTGGTTTCCAGTTTCACGAGCCAGATGTTTCCATCTGGCGATGTGAAGACTTTGATGAGTTTACTTAAAAGCCAGTCCATTCTTTTCATATTGTCATTGGATATCTGAACAGTGTCTCGATTGTGATAGATGGGAATATTCTTATTTTTTTTTTCAAATTGTCTGAGCTGTCTCAAATACTCAGAGCGAAAGCGTTTTCTTAGATCTTGCAAAAATCTTTGGTGATAAGCAAACCTTTTATTTAGAGATTTACTATCCAAGAGATCTGGATGAGGTATTCCAATACCTCTGAGTTTTTGCAAGAACATATTGGGATCAAGAGGTTCAAGGTCACTTGAGTCATCACTTACCTAAGTTAGAGGCCGTCTATTGATGACACTTTCACAGTCACATAAGACTGCTTAATTCCTCATAATTTAGAGATGTTTGTCCTAGAACTTTACAGAGGATTCGTTTAACAAAACCAATTAAACGTTCCAATCAAGGCGCAGACGGGGAAATAAATTTCCTGTCAGTTTTTCTCACAGTACTGTATTTGGCTATTTTCACTCGGTTAATATTTTTATTCTCTCAGTTAATTAGTTATTCGCTCCAACTGAGTTTGTACCATTGTCCGAATAGGCGAGAGCTGGTCTACCTCGTCGAGCCATGTATCTGCGGAATAACTGCAGGAAACTTTCTGTTGATAGTGAAGTGGTCAGCACTAAATGTACAGCTCCAAATACTGCACAAATATGAATGACAATCTATGACTTTTGATTTACCTTTAGGTACAGAGGTCCAACAGGATAGACTCCTATAATTTCAAGCACAGAAGCCGCTCTAAGACGATCGATTGGCGATGGAGTTGTTGGAGTTTCTATTGCTCGCGTATTATATCTTTTACAAGTTACACAGCTCTTAATTACTTTTCAGATAGTTTTACGATGTATCAGGATGATCCAGAATTCTTCTCTGAGGTTTATCATCCCTATTTGAACACCTGCATGGCCAAGACAGCAGTATTTCCAGCGTGGAAGTTTTTCAATTAGAGTTTTTTAAAAATCGTCCTTCAACGACAGTCTTGTCGTAATTCGGATGAGTCCATTCTCATCAGTAAATATCTTTAGTTTCCGAATCCAATTAGCTTGTGGTTTTGTGAAAAATTCTCGCAAAACTATTTTTTTAAGGAAATTTCAGATTTATTTCTTTCTTCCACAGTATGTTTCCAAATTTTCTTAAATCCCTTTTCACGATCCAATTATCTATAAATCCATGATACAACAATAAGAAGTTTAGCATAAGAAGAATAAATATCATAAATTTAATCTTCCTTTTCCATATTAGTGACACCAACGACTGTTTTCTTTTTTTTTCTATGTTCATAATTTCTTCGTCTGGGAAAATATTTGATTTAGACAAATATTTAAGAGGATATTAACCAAGAAGGACCCAACCATCAATTATATTTCCCAAGATATTCAAAGGTACATCCTCTAGAAGTTACATTGGCTGGATTCAACTGTCCGGGTATATGACACCAATTATCAGGATCAGTTAAAAGATAAATTTCTTTTACGTAATTGAAAAAAAAAGTAGACTGATTTCCGCGCCTTTTAATCCTATAAAGAGCATTACTGGAGTCAGACCAATATCACGTATCAACATTTTTCATGCCTAAACTCTCTTTGACTGAATGACATTGTTCTAAACCTATATTGCATGCTAAAAACTCTAGTCTAGACACTGATAGAGTTTTGAGAAGAGAGACCCTTTCTCTACTTTGTATCAATTGACAGATGGTCAAATTGCTACCTTTACTCCTCAAGAATATACACGTAGCATATCCTCCTCAGAAGCATCGCAGTTGATCGTGTAATATTATATTGCTGTCTCTTTCCTTTTTGCTCAGACATCTAGGAATAGAAATGTCAATTAAAATTATGAGTTGCTCTTTCCACTTTGTTAATTTCATAGATATCCAAAATGCTAAATGGAAATACCATGATAATTTTAACTTCCAGCATTCTTGTAGCAGCGATTTTGCTATAAACGTTGTTGGACAGTTAAATCGGATGGGATCAAAAATTTTGTGTTGATAATATGATCCATTTAGTAATTGGTTGATCTTCTGTAAAGGGACCTAAATCTCTCAAATCTAAAGATAGAGAGTCAGTATTAATTTTTAATTTTAAGCCTAAAGCAGGGACGATTTTTGTTTCTGTTTGATTAGGTTCATTTTCTTCAAAAGAGGTGTTTCTACATAAAAAGCCTTCAAAAATTTGCGGTCGTTTCATTGAAATCAAGGGGGAGGAACATTTTTCAGATGATAATCAAAAGGTACTCCCAGTAAGAAAGGGTTGGAGGGCATTCTGAAAACTACTCTTTGGAGCTGAAAAATTTGTAAGTTTTCCTTCTGACTACCTTGAAACCACAAAAACTTGAAATAAAACCTGTCATCTTCATGAGTTTTATCTGCTAAAACACCTTTTCAATATTGGCTGTAACTCCATATTTTCCTATTTTAAATGTTTAAAACAGAGGAAATGAGTGAAACCAAATTGGGCCCTTTTTCTAAACAATCATTTATTGATAGCGAATTTTTGTCTCGGACTGATCCATCGAGGACGAGTTTGATCTTCTTAACGGAGTCTTCTTTGAAAGCAGGACGATCAGGTATACAGTGCCCAGGTTCTGAAGTAACTACCTCCTCAATTATACCCAACCAGTCTTCTATTTTTCATAATTTTTTGAGGGATTTAACAGAATTTGCAAGTTTTTTTTCAGAACTGCTTTTATATTTTGTTAAAGATGGTTGCCTTTCTACCGAAGGTAATCGTTCTTGGTACCTCCCCTCTTCTTTTCTAGTAACAGTTCGAAAAAATGCTGTTTTGCCGATTATTCCAATTATTTCCCAGTTTTCTTTTCAATTGGATCACGAATTCCAAGTGGGTCTAATCGCCATAAATCTGAGATGGTTAACGTGACAGAATAAAACAGTAGACATCCTGTCATTCTTTTCTAACTCATTTGTCTTTCCCATCAGTGTCCAGCTTAATTTTTTTCCTACACAGACTAATCCAGAACTAAGTTGCTTTACCTCTCCTGTAAGCAGTTTACCAGCGACGTCAGCCCTAATTAACAGATGAATCTCCAATGGAGAAGACAAGTACAATAATTGGTCATCATAGGCATGCATTAAATAAGTTAAAAATATTCTATTAAAGTTCTTTAATATAGGGTAATAATTTTACTCTAGAAATATCGGAACAAATCTTTCCCTGACCAAACACATCAAAATTACAATTGCAACTATTGAAAACATTACTTAAACGTACCCGATATTATTTTATGGTTTTCCGTTTTTTCAACTCCGATAAATAAAAAATGCAAAACTGACTCCTCACTAATAACTTCATATTCCATATGTTCTGCAGCGTATATTGAAATGTAGACTCTTTGAAACCCAGTATCGTAGAGAGCCCGAATTAATTTCGTTTCACCGTTCTTACAAATTTGAACTTCTAATGTTTGTAAATAAACTTGACATAAAAATGTTTTATTGGTTATAGAGTTGTATGTAGCAATGAGTTCTTCCGGATTTTTTTTCATTATTTTTAGTACTCGGACATACTAAAAATAATGAAAATTACACATGATAGGTAAATTTTTCCCATTACATTTAATTGCTTGCTTACAGAAAGGCGCAATATGTATGAGTTTAGAATTTAATCATCTAAAAGAAATTCCAGAGTGTAAAAAATTCTTTCTTTTCTCGTTCGTTAAACTTTTCGAAAATCTACAGTTTATCACAAAACGCGCATTCATTTTTTAATCAAAGGATACGAATTTTTTATCGAATTATTAAATTCGATAAAATTATTCGCCTTTTCTCCAACATGATTATTCGGTGTTTTTTATTATGTTTTTATAAATAGAAAAAAGAACGGACAATAATCAATTTTTGCACTGATTCGATTCCCTTTTTAAGAAAGTTTAAGAGATGAGTCAGCCAATCACTCCCTTAATTCTCTGATGCAATTAATTCAGTTTGATTACGTTAGTAAACCCTCAATAAATAGCTGGGTAGACAAGACTCTACAAGAGGATATAGCAATAGAGCTGAAAAGTTATGTTTTGCAATTCATAAATATTTTAATGCTCCCAGCTATTCTTTTAAAGTATTGTACAGTTTAATTAGATTACTTTTGGCCTTGAAGATTCGTGTTATTTATGACCACTGAAAAAAGCTCCCTAATGTAAACTTCAATGGGCAAATAATCTCTTCCAAAGCGTTGTTTTAAGTATTTGACAGCTTCCTCATAATTTTTTCCTATTGAGGTGAAAGATTCTACCAATTGCCTTTCTGGAGCACCTTTAAGTGTTGATTGCAACAAATACTGAAATTTATCTACTATATCTATATCTTCATGAATTTTTTTAAACTGTCCACACCATGGAAGACATTTTTTAATGTTTCCACTGAATTGTTTCACTTCCAGCTCCTTAAATCAAATTTTCGAGAAGAGTCAACGATTGATTCTTTAATTACAGTAACATCCTGTACTGGTTTTTCTAACGCGTTTAATATCCTCTGTAGTTTTGTTTTCGTTTCTATAAATTTCTTCATTGCTTCATATTCCATATCAAAATTTTCTTGCGTGCACGTTGTATATCTTTGCTAAATAGCTAAAATCTTTGTATCTAAATCATTTATCCTTTTAATACTTTTTTTCTATAAGAACTATTTGTGCAGTCATGATATCTGTGTCCTCTACTTTGTTTTCCAAAATTTCCCGAGCTTTATTTTATGATCTCGTAAAATTATTCCTAATGAGAGTTTTTTAAATGCTTTCGACAGCCATTTCTAATAATTTCTCAAATTCTAACCTCGAATTCTATATCTATTTACATAAATTCTAGATAAGTAAATCCGGCAGGAATGAAAGATTTTGGGATTTATTAGTCCCAAATTCAAATATCGAAATGTGAGAGCAAATTTTCTCTTATCTTGTCATTCCGGGAACTTCTAAAACAGAAGAATTGAGGTAGTCCTTCATGACTTAGATCCCAAAACATCGAAGTCATGAATCCAGGTTTTCTCATTTTCATCATCTTTTTTTTTATTTACTGGACAAAGACACAGGCACAGATAATTATATACAAATATTTACATATTTCACTTTACGTGCACGAAATCTTTCTATAACTTACAACCAATCTTTGTTACCTTTCTTACCCGTTTCATGAACGCAATTTCAATCGAATCTAAATGGAGCCAAAACTTATATCTGCCGCTATATGATCATGGGATTTTTTCCTGACGTGATCATTGCGCTTGCTTGAAAGGGTTACATCATATTATGGCTAAGCCAGGAATTCCAACAACGTTTTTAAAAGATCAGAGGAATGGCCGGGGAAAATTATTAAAAATTAATTGCCTTTATTACAATAGACACGTATCTAATCTGAGAAAATCAATAAAAAGTATTGAAAACATAAGGCTATATTATATTTCTTCTTAAATTGTGACGGTGAGAAAGTTATTTAGGAAACCACATTCAAGATTTTAGTTGTTTTAAAATCACCTTATAATATTGGATAAATTCAGCAACATATTGATCCTTAACGAAAAGATCAATAAGAATAAAAGTAATGATATATCTGTCATCGCTTTCCATTCCCTTTTATGGTTTAGAAGGATCAACTTACAAAGGGAAGGCACGAGGTTGAAAATTCCTTTTTTTTTATGTCTTAGTACAATGAAAGTATACATTTAGATTGTTCACTCATCAAAAGATTAAAGCGCAGTAGCATCTCATCTTGCAGTGCAGGTGAAGTAGGCAAAGGAATTCCGGAAAGGACGATTCGACGGTCTCCTCTCGAAATCTTGAAAATGAATCCATACAAGATAGAGGAACTTCACCAGTTGTTGCCAGAAGATTGCGATAATAGACAAGTCTTTGAAAAATGGCCGCTCGCACGAATGGAACGTGACCCACAATGGTTACTGAACATCATGTGGGCAGAGGAAGCCAACGTTTCGTCGCACGGCGACGTCATTACTCAACACAGTCATATAGAGGCGACATCAAACTCTTGCGCGTACACGACCAAACCACTACATTCTCCGCATGTGACTGTTTGGTGCGATTTTGACTTCGTCCTTCATTCTAGGTCCTTTCTTTTTTGAAGAGCGCTGTCCTGTAACCGGTTGAAAAACCTGTTCCCTCACGACAGGACGTTATCTTAGGTCTTTGCGAGACCACGTTATGCCTGCTTTGCAGCAAAGAGGTGCGTTATCTTTCGTCACCTTCATACTACGAGGCATATTCGGAAAGTAAGTACCGTTTTTTAATAAATAGAACAAAACATTTTTTTTCAAACAAATTTTATTATTACATGAAAGACCAAACATTAAACTATTTTTCTACGTAGTTTCCACCAATGTTCAAACACTTGTCGTAGCGAGTGACGAGTTTTCCTATGCCTTCCTCGTAGAAACTTGCCGCCAACGATGATAAACACAGTTCGTACAACATAGTACGTGAAATTTGTGGAAATTCGTCTGAAAGCATCGTTATTGTGAATCGTCTGTTCTCTTTGATTTTTTCATCAACTTTCCGTATCAGATCGTCATTGACAAGAGAACGCCGACCACTCCGAGCCTCATCGTGAACATTTTTTCGACCTTCATTAAACATTCTAACCCACTTCCGCACCATTCCATCACTCATCGCGTTTTCACCATACACTTCTTTAATTTCACGGTAAATTTCAGCCGGTTTCACATTTTTTGCGTTTAAAAAACGGATAACAGAACGAATCTCACAGTCGGCGGGATCAGTAATTGTCTTAAACATTTTAAACAAGCACAGCGAACTGGAAACACAACCTACAGCGTCCAAAATGGCGTCAGTTGAGAGTCAGTGAACAAGGAAGACTAGTGCGCATGCGCAGAACGCCGATCGCAGTGCTGCAGCGGCAGTATAATGAAACGGTACTTACTTTCCGAATATGCCTCGTAGATGGTGCCAAGTCCTACGTTGGTAGTTCCGTTAAGACGTTCCTCCAAGACACATTCACTGAGGACAAAGCGATAAGCCGAGGATGTAAGAATAAGTGGCCCTCACCCTCTCTAGATCTTACTCCAGCGGACTTTTTACTCTGGGGTACCTGAAATCTCGTGTCTACCTGGGCTCTCCAGCCACTTTGATGGAACTGAAAGATGCCATTCAATTGGTCTTTGGTGGCATTGTTGCCGACATGTTTGACAAAGTTCGATTATACTAAACCATTATACTAAAACTCATCTCGAATTGAATTTTCAATCTCGTACCCTCTCCTTTTCAGCTCATTTCGTAAATGAAAAGATTAGTATAATTTGAAAATGTGTTAATAGTAGAAAACAGCGCCTACGAATTTTTCGTATCAATAATTCATAATATAGAAAAACACAACTTACGCAGTGAAGTGAAACAAGCTGTTAAGGCTTTATTTTTCTTTTGTTACAGTATTTTATTGTTATGCCCCAACGGACCAATATCCTGAACATCGAATTCACTTTTTAAAGGTAAATAAAAAGAAACTGGCACAAATGCAATTATGTTTTAGGACCAAAAGTTAAGTCTGAAAGATAGAGATCTCCTCTATTCAGGATTTTTCGCAGGTTTGTGTGTTTTGAGGTTCTTATTTGATCATTGTTATATTTTTATTTTGAAAATATAATAATAACAAATAGACAAGGACAATTTAAGATAATGTAATCAAGTCTAAATTTGTGTTGGGTAAAGATGTCCAAATTTTCAACTTGCTCAAGGTGCATTTTTAAGCCTTGGAGAACGAGATAGTAACAATATAGCTGACATTGCCACCAAAAGTAGAATAGTATTAAAATTTCTATTTTTTTACTATAGTTTATAAAATTTCTACCTTATATTTATTTTAGACTTTTAACTTTATTGAAAAACAGCTTTGTAATAGTGGATAGGCTCTAAATAAAGAATGTCACTACAATATGTCACATTTTGTAATTAGCACATTATGACGAGTACCGAGACATACTTCGGCTTTAAATTATTTTATTTTTTCTCAAAAAAAAATTCTCATTGCGCCTTATATACTTAGATGGCATATGACGCCATTCTGACCAGCCGTTTTTTTAAAAAAAATATAAATTTTTTGACAGTGAAGCTTTAATCACAATCACTCTGCATTTGTTGCTGATATTACAGACAATGATTGGGATATTTTCAGATCTTTTCTAACTCTATTACTAATAAAAGGGAATGTGTATATGCACACTTCGGGATTAATGGTTTAACATGGAATTGCCAAATTTTGAAAAAGTATAATTTAGAGGGTGGGATTGTGCACTTCAAAGACATTAGTAGAAGTTATTGATAACAAAATAGTTAAAGTTAAATATCTTTAGTCATTTTTATGCGATAACTAATGTTGGATTTTATTGGAGAACTCATGTTTTATGCGATAACTCATAAAGGATCAGCATGTTGATCCTTTAAAAAAAAACCCATACCTTTATTCATATATATAAATTTTTATTTCCTATAAAATTGCAATAAATTATACTATTATCATTTTGTTTCCCTTAGTTTTTTTAAAAGGATAATCTATTCTATATAAAAATATTTTATACAACTGCAGATCTGAATAGATCCCCCTCTTAATGTATTTTGGAAAATGATGATGTGAATAGGACCATCCATATTTTCAGACTCTGTCGGTCTCTATAAATGAGCCCATAGAGAAGCGCGATTCCGGAAGTCGGATTTAATCAGTGTGAAATACAAAGGATTATTGCAAATTTGGGGAATGGTCTTCATTTACTTAAAAAAGGTGACACATTTTATGGTTAATTTCTTTTGATGAAAGAATATTAATTAAATGACAAGGAATTAAAAAATATATATTGAGTCGCTGTGAAGAATTTAAAGAGAAAATGCATTTCACAACCTATCGCAATTGGAATAATTCCTCTTTAGATCGTATTTTATTTGAAATTTTTTTACTTTAAATTGATATGTATGAAAACTGTATTCCTTATTACATTTCTTTTCGGAAACTGATTTCTCAGCCCCCAACTTTGATTACTTTGAGTACAAACTCGAACCACTACAAACAAGAATTCGTCATCAGGTTCCTTATCCCCATTTACCTTACAAATCAGCATATTACTTAATAATTTTCAATGCATAAAATAACAATGCATTTCATTTAAATAAATCATTAAATGTATCTAAAACATATCAATCGTGTTTAAAATTTCCGATATATTTCTAATATATATATCTTCAATATGTGAATGGAATTTCTCTGCCAGGATTGACCACAATGGGAAAACTTGATATACCGTCATTATCTTATCAAATATCGTTTTAGAGAAATGCCTAAAACAAGTTTAAAATATATCTTGCAAACTCGACTGTGTCCAACTAATAACCCCTCCTGCATAGTTGCAAAAAATTATCAAAAATGTCTCGGCTCTTGGATCTGAAACGTGTTTCGCTTGTCGATTCGTTACACCAACCTCTTTTTCAATAAAAAAATGAAGCTTCTTCACAATAGAATATTAAACGCGCATCTATGAATAAGAAGAGAAATAAAGCCGTTCTTGCTTCAGCTCATTGGAATGGGAAGGAGGGTGGCCTACGGTGGGAAAGTCAAACAGAAGAAATCGATAATTGTGACAGAATCCTTAATACCCGAACGGCCTTGAAAACAAAGAAGAGTCCACGCCCTGACCTCGAAGCCTGGGCCACCGATGGGGATGAAGTTTCCGATGCCTTTTTTGCTCTCGGGCGACGTGATATTCGAGTCGCACTTTGTCCTGTTTTCAAATCTTCCATGGAGTAACTGTAAACTTTCTGATTAGACAAAGGCCTTGAAAGGTTCTTGGTAAACATTTGATTTTTAATTGTTTGGATTATTTCATCAGGAACGAGTTGAGAGGAGTTTGTGAATGCTTCTTTAA
>JAOUZG010015456.1:2133935-2173744 GCA_026289955.1 Argiope argentata | reverse complement strand
ACATACATTGAAGTGACAAAAGTCATGGGATAGCAATATGCAAATATACAGATGGCAGTAGTATCGCAGCGAAAAAGTATAAATGCGCAGTTCGTTTTCCAGAGCTTTCATTTGTTTTCAAGTTATTCATGTGAACAGGTTTTTCGTGATTTATGGCGGCACGACGAAAATTAACAGACTTTTAACGTGGAATGTTAGTTGCAGCTAGACGCATAGGTCATTCCATTGCGGATATCGTTAGTGAATTCAACATTACGAGATCCACAGTATCAAGAGTGTGCCGAGAGTATGAAATTTCAGGCACCACATCCCATCATGGGCAGCGCAGTGGGCAACCACCTGCACTTAACGACCGAGATCGCCGACGTCTGTGTAGAATGGTTAATAGACACGCAACACTTCATCAAATAACTGCAGGAATCAATGTGGGACGTACGAGGGACGTGTCCGATAGGACTGAGAGGCGAAATTTGTCTTCTTTGGGCTATGGCAGCAGAAGACCGACTCGAGTGCCTTTACTGACAGCACGACATCGCCTGCGGCGACACTCCTGGGCTCGTGAGCATATCGACTGGTCCTTAGACCAGTGGAAAACCGTGTCGTGGTCAGATGAGTCACGATATCAGTTGTTAAGAGCTGAGGGTAGAGTTCGAGTGTAGCGCAGACCCCACGAAGCCATGGACCCAAACTGGCAGCAAGGCACTGTTCAAGCTGGTGGTGGCTGCATAATGGTGTGGGCTGTTTATACATGGCATGGACACGGTCCTCTGGTGCAACTGAACCGATCATTGACTGTAAATGGTTATGTTCAGCTGCTTGCAGATCACTTGCAGCCATTCATGGACTTCATGTACCCACATAACGATGGGATTTTTATGGATGACAATGTGCCATGTGACCGGGCCAGAAATGTTCGCAATTGGTTTGAAGAAAATTCCGGACAATTCCAGCGCATGATCTGGTCACCTAGATCGCCCGATATGAATCCCATCGAGCATTTATGGGACATCATCGAAAGGTCCGTTCGTGCCCAAACTTCTGCCCCATCCACACTTTCACAATTATGGACGTCTATACAGACAGCATGGCCTAATATTTCTGCAGAGGACTTCCAACGACTTGTGGACTCTATGACACGTCGAGTTGTTGCACTTCGCCGGGCAAAAGGAGGACCGGGCAAAGGATATATATATATATATATATATATATATATATATATATATATATAATCATTTTATAACGCTAATAGAGCAGACTTAACAATCTAAGCAAAAAAGGCGAAAATCAACCGATCATTTATCTCTTTTAAATTAAGAATGTGTCAAATCGCACATATTTTATTGCTATTGTTGTTACCCCTCCCAAATTCCCACTCTTTCTCCCTTTTTGCTTTACAGCACAAGATGCGGATAATATTGCAATTCTCAAAAAAATAAATTTGAATGCTCAAAATTCTGAATTTTAACAGATCTTTGCTTTTCAGACTTCATTGACCTCGAAAAATTGTCCAACTATAAAGGATAACCTCAGAACACATTGAGTTAGACATATATAATATGTACACCAAATTTGTAAATTTATATCAAATTCTAAGAAAAATCTGTCTGTCTAGCTGGCAGAATATAAGTTAACACGATAAATATAAAACGAAGAGAATAAAATGAATAAAAGCCTGTTCTCATAGTTAACATCTATGGTATAGATACTCATCAAGTTTGAATCCAACAAAGGCTATCTATCGCTATGTACTTCCAGAAACATGCAAACCCAATAAGTCACACAGACTATATCTTAAACATATCAAATTTAGTATTCAGTTTTGTCACTACAATTGCAATTCTGTGTCAAATTTCGGTTTCATACGGTAGGGAAAAAACAAATCTAAAATACATCACTTCATAGGAAGAAAGTATGCGTGAAAATTTTGAGGAGAGCACTTTAATAATTAATTATCTTATTGAATGCAAGATTAACCGCCAATCAGGAAATAAATATATTTTATTAACGACTCGTTTAATTGATTGTTACCAGATGTATTTACCTGCATTCATAAAGTTAGTGAATGTGTAACAGGGTTCATAGCTCATTATAAATATTATTACATCTCTTTTTTCAAAAGTTTGATGAATTGTGTATTTGAATAAATAGAAAAATAATTAAAGGAAATCACCTCAGTAACATTAAAGAACCATAAGATCATTATCAAATCTTAGTATTTTCAGCGGGTGGACCAACGTGCAGAACGGGGAATTTATAGTTGGAATTAATTGCATCATTTGGAGGGCAGCGTTCACTAGGCGAATTAGATTGCTGAGGGGAAGCTTTTGTAGGATTCTCGGAAGATGAATCTGGGGAAGGACGAATGACGCCTTCACGATCGGGGGAGGGGGTAGCAACTCTCGTAAAGTAAATAATTTCTGAATTTCGCTTTAAAATATCTCCATCAAATGTAGTGAAAAACGGAAGTGACGCAGAGCACCTGAAGCAGAAGAAACGATAGCAGGAACACAATATTGATTAGTTGTTGTTAGTTTAACGACCTTTCAGCATTAACGTTTCAGATACCTGGTATTCCACGGGTGAAAAATCTTTATTTTGAATGATTAATGACTATTTCAGAGCTAGGATGTTCGAGCGGTTTAACGTCAAAATATCCATAATAGCCATAAATTAATAAACAATAGCTACTATCAGTAAATTTAAATAAATTTGTAGCTACCCTTTGCCATAGGAAGCGGGACATTGATTTCTTTAATGAAGTTTCAGTATTGGAAGAAGTGGAAGTTTGTTGATACTTTGAACAGTGTTGAATGCCTTTGTTGATACTTTGAACAGAGTCTGCTACGCCTTTGACATTTCGCTTCAAAAAAGGATTTCTTGATCTCTATTTCAAGAGATTTAAGAATGGAACTCAAGTAAATAAAAATAATGTTTATTTTCAGTAAATCGCACGAGATATTAATGCATGCTTGTGCTTTAAAAAAGGTTTGTTTGTGTCAGAGAGGCGGGAACAGTTTTGCTATGTGCTTGCACATAATACATCTAAGTGATAATTTTCTTCAGAGTCCCCATGACTGACAGATGAATGTGTCTCAAAATAGAGCCAATATCGCAATTATTCTCTGGCTATACTACAGCTGGAAAGCTGAGTAAAATCAATCTAGTTTTGTGAACTGTTTCTGATTCTTTCAAGCCCTTACTATATCATTTGAGTAAAATAAGGTTATTTTTGAATAATATTAGTAAAACGATTAGACTTTGAGCATAAAACAGGTTTATTTACATGCTGTTCAAATGACCATGTGTCTGAGTTAATTAGTATTAAATTAGAATGAAAAATATCAAGACATCCTTTTATTCTTTCACAAACCTATCTATTTACAGCTATTGATAACTGAGCAACAGAAACTATTTCATATAATCATGTGTTCCACTTTCTTCCCACCTCTAGGGGGAGGATGAAAGATACCTTTTAGCCAATAACTCTCAATTCGCATGATCTTGTCTTCCTATCACGTGCTGATGTATGTCCACCATTCTGGCCTTCTTCCACATGTGCCGTGGTCGGACATCTCCTTGAAGGAGCACGATATCGCCAACCCGGACGTTAAAGAGATTGTCCTGGTTACGAACTTGATGAAAAGATCGCAGTTGAAATAAATATTCCCTTGACCATTTTTCCAAAAACAATCAAGTAAGTCTTGTTGAAGTTTGTAGTTTCTCTTAAGCCTTGTTTGATTATTCGGGCTGGATGGAATAGCCGTAAATGTCCGTTCTGCCAAGAAATGAGCTGGTGTTAGGGCTGCGGAGCTGTCATATTTCCCCTCTTCGTAGACTAATGGTCAGGTGTTGAGAGCGGCTTATATTCCAACAAGGACAGTTGTTAGACTTTCTTCGTCTAAAAATGTTCGCCCGTGTACCTTTCGCAGACATTATTTGATAATTCCTATCAGGCGCTGCCACCAGCCTCTCCACCAAGCCACTCGTGGGGCGATAAATTTCCATATTATACCATTGTGGTCATAATATTATTGAATCTTAGCTGATTACAAAGCTTGCCATAACAAGACCAGTTCTTTATTTGTTGCATGAACAATAGTAGCATTGTCAGTATAGATTGTGTGTAGTAGTCCTATCTGGACAACAAATAGTTGACGAACTAGGGAAAATTTGTCAGTGGTAAGATCTGACACGATTTCAATGTGTAATTCACGTGTTGTTGCACAAGTAAATAGTACTATGAAGGCTGTGTCTTTTTATTTCAATCAGTAGATATTCACAGATCCGGCAAAATCAATCCAGTGGTAGTAAAAGGAGCAGATGGCATAACTCTTTCAGAAGGCAGAGCAGCTTCAAATTTTTTCCACGTTTCGCCTTGGACAGCTTGCAAAGTAGGCACTTGTGAAGAAAATGCTTTATACCTTGACGTCCTTTTAGTATCCAAAAAGTAGAATGTAACTTGGAGAGAACTATACATACATCTAAATGATGGAGATGTATGTGGGTACGCTGGATCAAAATATGGACAAAGGTGTGGTTTCCATCAAGTAACAAAGGGTGTTGAGCATCAGAAGGAATGTCAAAAAATTGATTTTCCTCCAAAACGCGAGTAGCCTTAGGAAATTCTTGATTTTTTGACAAGGGTCGTCCACCTTTTAAGACATCTATTTCAGTCGGGAAACACTGAAGGACTGTGAAGTTTGGATGCAATATTTCTTGGTCCTTTTTATTTCGTTAAAATCATATTCATGAGTAATATGTGGCTGAGACTTGCAATTTCGTACAAAACGTGAAATTCAGGCAACCACACAAAGTGCTGGGTAAGAACTATATCGAGATATATTTACAATGGGTTCTAAAGTTGCAACGCAAAAAAATTGTTGAAATTTTTCGTAATTTCACTTCGACTGACTGTTGGGTTTGTGATGATAAATTATTGGTAAGCCAAATTTCTGGATTCTATGGTAACCATTTCGAGCCATGCCACCAAGGCTCCTATTGTGATGGGAAAGTAACACAGGTTAGATGATCGCAGGATTGTCTGTACCAGAGAATCGACGCCATTGTGCTTGAGAAGTGTGTTGAAGAACTTATGTTGTTCTGTTGCCAACGAATGTTTTCCAACGGTTGGGATACCCTTTACTCAGCTTAGAGCTACAGTAGAATCATTCCATATAATGGCTGTGTAAGAATTCATACCCATTCTTTGCAAAAGTATTGAAGTAAGAGAGCTCCAAATAGTGTGACTGGCAATTCAAGTCGCGGAAGAGTGACCCTTTTGCCTGGAGCCAATTTATTTCGGCTAAAATGAGATTGACCACTGTAGAGTTGTGATGAGTGCACAAACAAGCATACGCATGAACAAAAGCGTCGCAAAACATGCGTAAAGTAACGGCATGTGAATGACCAATACACCTAGGGACAAATTGGCCTAGAGGATACTAATGCTTTGAAATTAATCTCAGTAGGAAACACTTTGTTATTGGTTCTTATATGCTCGAAAATTTTTTTCCTTCACATCAATTCCAAAAATATCTCTGTCAATTTCCAATTTAATCCCTAATATAATAAATATTTATTAGCGTAATTTTTTTCAAATGGAACGTTTTCTTCTTTCCACATCTCTTGCAAAAGTTTAGAGTTGTTTTCCATTTGGTTAACGGTAGACTAATATGTGATGTAAGTTGCTTCACTTCTTGATATAGAATTGTAGCTTCAGTACCTGTTGATGTTCCCATAGCAAAATTATCCATATGGATGTTATTCTTAAAGTATTTAGTTACAGTAGGATATGTTTATCTGTACATTATAGCAATTCACCCAGAGAAGCTGATAATAAAAATGCACTTGAAGTGAGTCCGGAAGGAAGACTCGTGATTCGGTAAATTACGATTTCATCTTCTATGCACAGTTTTCCATCAGGAGTATACGTTGTCTTGTACCAAAGAAATCGTGTTGCGTCTCTGTCTTCGCCTGATAGTGTCAGCTGTAGAAATGCTTGGCTTCCGTCACAAGTAATTGCTATTTTCGAAAGGCAAAATCTCAGTAACATAACCGTGATATCGGGAAATAGATTTGATCCAATTTCAAGAGCTTCGTTTAAAGATGGATAACATGGCGAATGGGGAGATGCGTCGAAAACTATACGACACTTGGTTTCTTCATTTGCAATTTTCTTTACTGCATGATGGGGTAAGTGAAATAAACTTTCTTTATTGCGTGCTCCGTGTGATACAACTTCAACTAGTTTTTTTAATCAATGTAATCCTGTATGTGTTCAGAATAATCCGTTTAAAAACCTCGTATATTTGTATTTTTCTTGTTAAATAATTAAAACGTCGGATTGAGACTTCATAATTGTTTGATGAAGAACTCCTGGTTAACATGGTAATTTCACTACTCGTATGCCTTCGATGATTTCAAGAGATTCAAGATTGCAATTGCAGGTGCTTTTTTAAAACTCTTGAATTGGTTGTAATCCAATGCTTTCTGAATTCTAGAATTCACGTATCACATTGTCCAATGCTTCATAATATTAATGTTGAAGTATGTACATTAATATTATGAACTGTAGCAATGAAGGAGACTGTTGAGTGTGATCGAGGTCCACTAAGTATACGCCTTAGATAGGAACTAGGTCAGAAAATTTGACAGCTTGACTGAAGGTTAAGAACCCACGACATTCCTGTAAAAATCTGCACGGATTAAAATCTCAATTGGTAAATTCGACAGTGGATCATCTGGGCCCGTAAGTGTCAGTCGTTTTCTTTTCACGAAGCGTGAAACGTCATTTGGTGATAGTTGCTAGAACGCGAATGTGATGCATACTTACTGAGGCTTTCGCATGCAATAATGTTGACTTTAGATTTGTCCTAGATGCTTAATAACTGAAATTGAACTTGTCTTCACATTTGGCAAAAACTTGATGAGTACTCGAATGCTTAGAGCTCAAAAGTCTGGTTGAATTAATTGGAAATTTTAAATTATTTACAAGATCAGAAGAAACGAAACTACATTGATTTCCACCATCCAAAAGACAACTTGTAAGTTTTGTAATCCCAATTTGACCCATCATGAAAACTCGCGCAGTTTGCAAATGAACAAAATTGGACTTCATTATATAAATTTTGTTTGTAGATGCATTCGCAGACTGCTCCTCAGTTGGAATTTTACATATTGATACATGGCGTTTTATCTTGCATTTGGGACAACAGTAACTTTCTTTACGATAACAGTTTTTTCGGGGCGTGACTAGGATAAGTTAAGTACACAGGAAACATTTGTTGGTAGCCTTCAATTTCTGTATATACGTGCGTCTATATGTCACAGAGTTGCAATGTCTAGGCCAATGATCAGCAGTTTCTCAGAAAGTGAAAATAGGGGATTTTTTTTAAAAAAACTTTAATAACTGGTTTAGAACGCGCATTAAAATTTTCTAAACAGGATTTTATAAAATATTCTGAAACTAGTAAGTCTTTAATGTTATTTTCAGTAACTGCTCTCGCAACTTCCACAGCTAAACACTTCCTCAATTTTGCAATGTCACCTTCAGCCAAGTTTTCAAGTTTGGCTTATACAACCCAATTGCTACATATATCATGTGGAAAAACACGAAGTATTTTTGGAGCCAAAATTCTTCCGTATGATTGTGTATTTTCGCTTAATCCCTCTAACACTCGTAATCGTCTATTTCAGTAGATATATCATTTAGTGCTGATGGAGATAGATTTTTAATGGTTGTTAGGCCTTCTAAATAATCGAGATCAGTTTGTATTATTTTATCTTTATTGCCATATTTCGATTTTAAAATATCCTTTGATGCATATGAATCGGCAGTTATACTAATTCCATCAACTAGTCGTTTTGCCTCTCCATCTAAATATCCTCAATAAAAAACATGTTTGTCAATCAACGATAAACGTTCATTTTTGTGGATGCAATTTTCAAAACGCTAAAAAAAAGTGAAACTCTTTTATTTCGTAGCAAAACGTATTTATTTTTACTGTAGTTAGGTTTATACTAATGTTTGAAGGCGCAAGTGCATAATTTATACTATCAGCTATTGGCGGTAGCGCGCCATTTTTACCGTCATATCTTGGCGAGAAAGAATCGGTGTTCGTATTCGCTTTCTTTTTATAAGTAAACAACGCTAAATAAGCATTTTTTTTGTATATTTTTCGCACTTTATTATGTCTTCATTATATTCTTCATCGTTTAGAATTTCATGGATTTTATCATCTGCTAAGGTTAGTTCGTTTATTTTGTCTTGTAAGCGTTCAATGCTATATTCTAAATCAGTTTTTTTATTAGTTGAATTATTCAGTTTCTTCGTCTGTTTCGTAATGGCGTTTAAGTAAATCAAGTTTCTCTTTAACGACTGATATTACAATTCGGGTTCGCATTGAAAGCTTAAACAAACAAGTTAAGTATGATTTACCCGAGTACATTTCGGCCCCAAAATATTTAGGTTTGTTAGTATTAAATTTGACTGAAAAATATCAAAATATCACTTTATTCTTTCACAAACCTAACTATCTATTTACAGCTGTTTCCAACTGAGCAACAGAAATTATATGATCTCGTGTCCTCCATCCTTGTGTATTAATTTAGTTGGTAATCCGCTTTCTTCTTTTGAACCTACTTTGATCCAAGTTCGCATATTTTTGCATTCGGATAAGTAATTTAACCCTTTGCACCAGGAAAAGTAATTCGATGCATAATTATTCAATATACAAGGGCTTATTTATTGTTCCAAATTTGTGTGTGTGTATTTAAAATTGAATTTCTCCGTCATTTTACCATTCTGTAGAAATTTTAAATAATCAAAATTGAAAAATAAATAAATAAAACGTCAAAATGATGCACCGCATTGATTGGTGCTCAAGAGGCGCCATCGAGTGCAAAGGGTTAACATTTTTAGCGATGAAATGTTAATTGTGAGCAGCAGTTTTACATTTTCAGTTTATGAAGATTCCCTACGTGCGAAGATTCACAGAAGATAATTTACCGAACTGTTCTATATATGTTATTGGAGTATAGATTTTAAGTAAAAATTAATTGCTAAATCTGATCCTAGTTACTTAATATATGGTCTTTGTGTACAGAAATATCTCATTCTATCTCCCATTTTAAATTATCCTGTTTATTTATATTCGATATGGATGAATGAGACATAAATAATTCCGAAAATGGTATTTTTGTATATGTGTGGTCAAAACTACAGAGGTTCATTTTATTTTCAGTCACAATACTGTGACAATTCCCTTCACATATCTGGTTACAATGAATGCTCTGCTTTCTTCACTTAGCTAAGACTTGCAATACACTTCTTGGCATGCAAGAAGTTTATACATCGAGAATGATATTTAAAAAATTGAAATTTAAATCCTTGTATTTAGTTAATAAATAAGAAAGCAAAGAAAAGAGGGCACTTGAGATCGGTATAGCTGTCGTTTCCATGTCACAATTGCGAAATGTTTATTTTTAGGATTTTCATATGGAACAAATTTGCGCTGAAATGTACCATCTGATTAAAGAGAGTCTCTTCAAGTGTACCATTCTGATTTAATTTTAGAGGACCATTGAAGTCTATGATAAGGTCTCGGTTCCGGGCTAAGAGTGTTCAAGATTGAAAATTCTGTAGAACCATTGCATAGGTGTACTGTGAAACCAATGCAAGAATGCCTCCTATTGATGGGAAATGATTGTTTGAAAAAGGGAAGAGAGACTTGGATACCGTTCTCGTCATCTGACCACAGTTCCAAATGTCGAAGTATGCTCTTAATAATTCTCGTGCTGCATTCGAGACTTGGACGGAAAATATCAAACGCAATCGACTTAATTTTAAGTTGCATTGCATTTTTTATAAGAGCAACTATCTTTGTAAGGTAACTGTGATTATGACTACATAAACTTATTTCATAGAGAAATACTAAACTTCTTCTTAGTACGTCCCGATATGGTGTTGCACAAAGAGCGTATGGAATGGATATAGCAATTTTGAAGCGATGCTAAATCGCTTGGAAGGTTACTTTCGAACTTTCATCAGCACACAATATCATGGAATTGTAATGGAATTTTAAAGAATTGCATAAAAAAATACGATGAATGATATTCAAATTTATGGGAGACTGTGGTGGGAGGAGAATTCTTTGCAGAGAGGTAACATAGGGAAGTGTTTTAAACCATTCTTTCAAAGAAAAAAAATACTATGCAGAAATACTTTTACTATACCTGAAAAAAAGGGTAAATTTCGCTTCATAGGCCATTTACCTTTGCTTGAATGATGCCAATCAGTCTCGAATATATTGAATTTTTTTTATTTGGAACGGAGATTTTGTCTAATATGTACTTGCAGAGAGTCGAATTTTCTTTTGCAGAGATCAAAACCATATACCCGTGTTATTTAATAAAAACTATAAGTCTTATTCAGAATTGTAGGAACAATTAATTGATTAATATTGTTGTTTTTTGCGTACTTTTATTTAAATTAATTTCTTTGATGTTTGTTAAAATGTTTGGAAAATGGAGATTTTTAGAAATTTTGTATTCTCCATGACTTTACGCATTTTCAACATATTCAGAACTTAATTATTAGATAGTCTGCTAATTAAAGGAAAAATGAATATTGAGAAACATTTTAAAAGCCTTTTTAATAATTCGTGTTTAATTATTAACATAAATTTTATTCTCGAGTCTGCCATTGATAGTATGGCCACAGCCTGCCAGTAAATATTGAAAGCTATTCATGAATTAAAAAAACCCGCTTTGTTATTTATAGCGATACTTTCGCATTTATACATTGCATATTTTTATATTAAATATAATGTTATTGTAGCTTCAATGAAAACAACTAATTTCTACTGACTGTTTTCGTGGAAAAGAACTGTTTTTTTCCGCATAGAAGTCTATATATTGTTCGGTAATGTGTGTTGCTAAATTACATTTGATGTTTCAAAAACTCACTGAAACTATTTTTATATTAAATTTCCGTTTTTTTTAAATCTTTTCCATACAAATTTATAATAATAAATATTGTTTTGAATAAAAAAAAGTCCGAATAAACTGAATATCGGAACAGATGTTGATGTTTATAATCTAGTCAACGGTCAGAATTCAAAAGTAATCAATGAGTACCAAAAAGAGAGTTCTTATGACACGTTTCGTCAGTCTTCTAAAAATGTAAAAAAATAATTATCTGATATTTATTAATAATTAAATTGTAATTCATTATTGAAATTTCAAGGTCTCTTAAAAGGATATTTATTTTTAAATTTATTCACTATGGTACCATCATTCATTAAAGAATCAATATTTTATTAATAAAACATGCATCATATATGTATGAATATTTAATTAATTAATCAACTGACAGTTAAATTCTGAAAACATTAAAATGACGTAAAGTTATCAAATATGTTTACCAAGTTCAGGATATATCTCAGCTTAGGACATGATGCAGTAAATAAAAGTCCTTCTCATGTTTCCAAACATAAAACAAATTTAATTAAAAGTGTAAAAAAAGAGGGAAATTTATATTCTAAAACAAAGCAGTTCTTTTTAATTATTTAAATATATATTGATTAGATTCACTTAATTTTTTAAGCCAAAATAAGGCCTGTATTCAGGCCTGTATTTACTCAATGATAAATATTGACATGCAATTATTTGATATAAAATTATGATTGTGGATAGTTTTATGACTTAATGAATAAAAAATTCGAATATGATATTTCGGTAATTTTACATTAATTAAAATTGTTTAATGTCCTCTGTAATTATTTCTTAATGTCTCCCGTTTCCTTTATAAATACAGTTTATAGTTACCAAGTATATATTGAGAATTTTGCAATATGTATTTTAATATTCGTTAATCAATTGCAAACAAAAACTTGAGAGAAAACGAATGGAAGAAAGCAAGGAAAGAGGCGAAACTTCATCTATTAGAAAAGCAAATTATTATACTGCGCTGAATTAATTGTTTTGGAAACAAAACAATTTTTTTAATCTCAAAACTTTATAAACAATTTGTGATGCTCTATAAATTAAAAGAACACATTATAAGTTTCCATTCTCTTCCTTATATTGAAAATTAAAAACTATTCTTCTGGAAGTGAACTAAAGACAAAAGTATACCATTTGATGAGAATACGTAAAAACTAAGTAGGATATTTTTCTATCAATTCCAAAGAAAAAAAAGCACATAAAAACGTTGAAGCAAGGAAATGTATAAGTATTTAAATTTGGAAGAAGAGTAGAAATTAAATTTAAAAAAAATTCCAGTTTCCTCTAACTTATTTCGTTCTCGTAACTTTAATTCTAGTGTACGGAAATTAAAACAACGAAAAAAATCATCCAATGAGGTTTTAATTATAATTTTGAATCTTACTCCTTTCTTAGAATTAAAGTAAACAAATATTTTAGAAACAACATTTTTAATTCCGATTTTCTTTCCCCCTTTATGCATGCCGCCTTTTTTTTATTTTGTTCCTTAAAGCAAAACAGAGCCACTTCATTTAACATTTATGAAAGATCCTACGTTACCCGAATAGTTTTTTTAAAATGAAAACCCATTCGTTGATAAATAGGGGTAGAGAAGGGTATTCTAAATCAGCCAATCTTTTAAAAGAGTAAGGAATTGAACTCGAATAATGCCTTTATGAAAAAAGTATTAACTACCCTTTGCCAAAATAACAATTTGAGAATTAATAGTGCTTCTTTTTCAATTCCTACTATTAGCTCACACTCTCCCTAACTTGTAGTGGATGACATTTGATCTTAATACAATTTTTTTTCAAATCTTAATTCATTAATTTTCTTATTAGTTAATTAAAAACTAATTTTACGGCCAAAAATCTTCATTTTCCTCCCCCAAATAAATGACGAATTCAGTTTATTTTTTTCCCAAGGCTTAACATGTTTTAGACTGATTATTTCAAATGATTCTGTTTATTTGCATAATGTTTGATGCATTTAAAATTAAACATTGTCAATTAATTAACTTTTCGGATTCATTTTAACGTATTGTCGAATTAAAATAATACAGAATGAAGAAAATTAAAAGTGTTTAATTTGTATTACTTTACTTCAACTGTCGTAGAAAATTCACTCATTTTACGTTGCCTCAATTGGCGCTGAATCAAGCTTTTCAAAATTCAACGCTATTATAACTTTTTGATCAATTATTTATAGTAATTGTAATTATCAGAACGTGACAATCTAGTTCGTATTGAGTTAGATTCTTTTCGTTGGGCTGCGAGTTCAAACCTGCCAGCCGAAGATGCTCCATGTGTGTGTGTGTGGGGGGGTGTTAAATCTGTCATTGTCAAAAATCCCTCAATGTCGGGAGTAATACTGTTGAGGGTGCTGGGTCAGAGGGGGATCGAATTCTGTCCCAGATCTAAATTACGATCTGCGGATTGTTGAATGAAATACATGAATGAAGTTTGCCCCGTAAAAAGGGTTTGTGACGTGTGTGAACTAGAAGTCAGAATTCTGCTCTTGGGTGCTCAGGGGTACATACCTTCAGAAGCTACAGCACATTCTTCTTCCATTTTAAAGCGGGACATGAGAACAACAATTGTAATTATTTAATAAAAAATAATTAAAAAATTTGTAACCTAGGAAGGAATTGATTAATTTTTTTATATTACTTCTATTTTCTAAGTATAAAAAATAAAGATAAAATCGGCGATTAAATAAGTCTTATAATTTTTATAATAGAGTAAGGTTTCATTGAGTGCTCGTTCTGTGGAATTAGATCTGCCAAATATTGCAGGTTATTCTCGTATTCCGCCTAATCTTGCATAAATACGGAAGAGGGAAGAAAAGAAGTAAAGAGGCCCATTGTGGTACCATTTAAAAAACTTATGAACAGAAAAAGAGTATAAAAAAATTGGAAAAGCGTGATTTTTTTTTGTCATTGTAGATGAGTGTAATTCTTTCCTGAAAGCTTTTACATCCAGTTGTTCTTATAGTTTAATAGTTTGGCAAGTTACATAGTTTTGAAATTTGCTTTCTTTTAAGACCATGAATGTCTGTTAATTATACTATTTGAGCTCTTAATTTTTATACGCCTTTTATTTAATTTGTTAAGATCGAAATACGCAACGGAATTATCACTCATTTTGTGATATGCTAGAATTTTCAAATTTTGGATTTTTACGAATTACTGATGACAATACATTGTTGTAAGACTTTCAGAATTTTAAACTAAGTGATTAATTTCAATAGATTTTCATTTCCCAATCGTGATGACACCTGGATTTGACTACTTCCTAACTTAATAGGAAATCACCTACGTATGCAAATTTTCTTTCTCGTGTATTTTTCCTAATAAGAAATTGAAAACTTTAGAAACATTTTCTTTCGTTTCTCATACACTTCTTCATTTTGTGACTTCAGTTATCACCTACGAGTGTTCCACTGCTAAACTATATATATTAACCCTATAATACGTATTAATTATAGCCTTCTATATATATTAAAGAAAAAGTAAAATATTAGTTTTACTCCCTTTTTGATCACATAATATGTTAATTGTGATAGTGTTTTTCTTAAAATTACTATTTAGTTTTTGCGGAAAAAAGTTACATTTTAATTTTTTTTACTTGTTTGTGGGCTTTGTTTTTAAGTCTGAATTTTTTTAAACGTTAAATTAAATTAACTTTTTTTTATCAAAATAACTTTTGTAAATAAATATTTGTTGTTACTTTTAGAATAAAAGTTGTATTTCTCTACAGCTGTACTTGTTCTAGACACACATTTGTTTTAAATTCGAATGTTTGTGTAACACATATTTTCATTGTATATTATAAACTGCTATTCCTTGAGAGGACGTAGAAAGAAAACAAAGGATTGGAAAGGAATTGAACAGAAGATCTATTTATTATTATAGATTAAATAGATCTTCTGTTCAAAAAATGAAAAAAATATTACCAATTTTATTTTTACATTTCATATTTCAAGATATTACAATATTGCGTAATAAAACGAATCCTTCGCGTTCTAAGTTTATTGGCTCATGAAATGTTGAACAGAGAACAACAATTTTGAATAATTATTGCAAAGAAATTCGAAGAAAAAAACTAAATAATTTTTTTACTCTGCAACGGATATTTGTTTTTCAAATATACTTCTATAAATTTTGGCAGTTGGCATCTTGGAGCATAAGATACATGTCAAAAAAAAGTAAAGTAAAAAAGACAGATTATTAAATATTTATTAATCTTGCTCTATTTAAATTTCCCTTCAATAAAATTCTAAATTTCACTTTGAAAAACAGCATGAATAAAAATATCTTGCGAAAAATTAAAGAATGATGAGACTTCGGAGAAATAAAATTTAGTTTATAAATACGTTCACTTTTTTTCCTGCTCACTGTATTCTTTTTTTCTTCTTTTCTCTCACTTGTTTTTATAACTTAACTCTTCGTTTTCGACCCCAAGTATAATATATTATGCGATTTTTCTAGGATATTTTTACAATAATATTTAATATTGAGAACTTTGAGACTTGTCGTAAAACTGTCACTCAAATTTTTGAATTGGGGAAATTTTAATTTACGGATGAAGTAGCATTTTCTCCTATTAGATTGCTCTGCAGTTTGCAATAAACATGCATGTAATTTGCCTGTCTGGTCCTTTGGAAAATTTGCTGGAACTTGATTTTTTCACTCAGCATGTAATCGCATTCATTATCAAAACTAAAAAAACAAATATAATTCTATTGCTAAAATTGTTTTTCATTATTCCAAAATAAATTTCATACATTAAGGAATTAGTTTTTTAAGAAATGTTCATTTAGATTCAATTTTTCAACAGCTTCATATAGATTTGAGTCCAAGGTACTTCAATGTCGAGCGACTCTTTCAGTATTTATAATTTTTTTGAAGACATAATGGGATTCTCTAAAATACAAGTTTATATTAATTGAAATTTCGTTATTTCCACTTTAATTTAAAATTAAACTTTACGGGCATTATAGCATATTAGATAACGAACAAAACTGCATAAGATCTACATAATGGTATAAAAGAGTAATATGACTATTAAAATTTGAAGCTTAAACATATTTTGATTAAAAAAACTATTATGAGAGAAAATTTCATAAAATATTAACTGAACATTATAGCGAGCATTAATACTGGCGAACCAGTTAAGTGACAAAGGCGGCTAGTAATTTTAATAAAGCTCAATGTGTGTGTATGCTGGCGCTCTACGGATCACACTCTTCGACCTAAAGCACATCCTTTACGTATCATTGAGGTCAGAAATGTGCACCTCAGAGCGATGGTTTAGAATTTTAATTAATTAAAAATTAAGCTACATTTCAGCGTTTTTCTGCTGTAACACCCAAAAATATTACAGCACACCAATGATATTTACATAAAATTGAAATCCAAACAATTATCTTTTAAATGATACCAATGTTTTTACGTACAATTTAAATTTCTAATTTTAATGAATTTTTAAATAAAATAGAGAACAACGCTCCCTGCTCACTTATGCTCTCCAACCCCCTAGCGCAGATCCTCCCAGATCACTTCGCGATCCAATCTAGCTCGCCATTTATAGTTTCTTGATTCGATTGAATCACTGATGAGCAAGTCGTTCAATATTTCTGGCGGATTCAGCAGATGTTCCAAAACAATTTTTTTTTATAATGAAAATATTTCGAGTATTTTCCACTTGAATTTACTTCTTTTCGCCAAATAACGTGTCTAGCAAAAAGAACAGAGTCGACTATGCTAAGTATGCCAGTCCGCAAACTTCGCTTCGTACTCGTACTCATTAACGTTTAATTCTATCACGTTCATCACGACTGGATGTTCTTATGAACGATTTTTGAACATTTGAATTCGACCAGTCTTCTCTTTTTAGACGATTTCGTTTTAAAATCGATACGTTACAACTTAAACTCATCGTGAAAAATTTTGTCCGTTAATTTTTTGTTTGAAAATATTTCAAACCAACGAAATAATAGTGTTTGTTTGAAATCTTTTCAAAGCGCGTGTGATGTTCCCTAGTGAGATCAAATGGCGATTAAGAAATCCTGCCTGGTTTTGCGTTTTATATATATACTAGGGGACTGCGCCCTCTGCTCGCCAACCCACACACAGGAACTGCTGATGCTCGCCATCTACTAAACCACTAGATATATTCAGATTCGATTTATTCCAAAATATGATAAAACAATGAAAGAAATAAAAAATGTAAGGAAAAAAGTACATTCTAAAATTAAATCTAAGAAAAGTTCTTCGTAAACACAAATGACTTCATATTTAGGGACTATCTGCATCCACCACCGAATCAAGTTCAAAAATATTGGGCTTTGCTCCCAATTTTTTTCAAATATGGGAGCTATACCATAGATACAAAATTTTAAAAATCACTATTTACATCAAATTTAAAGAAAGATTTTCTTTAAGTGTGAACAATCAACAGCAGAAAACAAAAAAAAAAAGCCATGTTAAAAAAGATATTCAATCCTGAAATATGTTTACAATTGGAATTTGAAATTTAGAATCATAATATGCTTTAAAAATTGATAACCTTGTGTAAAAAATTCAAATCTTCTTTGCCAACAGAAATTATATTTAATCCGTTCTGAATGAAATGCTGACCAAAGAATTGAAAAATTAAAATTTTTGCATCAGCCAGAAATTATTTGTCTGAAACTTCTTGGTATACAGAATGTACAACTTCCCTATTTGGTGTTATAACGGTAACCGAGTCAAAGGATTTGCTCGCCAATTTTTTTGCCAAGCTCTGAAATTACTGGCTCGGCACAAGAGCAGCATCTAATATAAATTATTGTAGCTTGGTCTTTTCAGTGATAGCATTTTTCGTGGTAGGAAATAAAATTACAGGTTTGTAACAATTTATAATGGTGTAATTTTCAGCACGTGTCTGACGTGAAAAGGAAGAGTTTTCCATGATCTACATTATTAATTCAATACTTTAATATGATGCAATCGTTTTTAAATATATCTATAGGATAATTACTCTATTCAGCATCCATCTAGCTCAATTTGGGGTGCACATTTACGAACAAAATTGTCCGAATGAACTAAATAATTAAGTATGAAAACATTGATTGTTCTGAAATGGATTCATAAAATCTTCATAAATAGCTGAGATTTGATCGCAGAAGACCGAAACGTTTATTTACCTATTGAAAAGTCGAATTATCGAGAGTATTTCGCATATTATTATTCCTTATTGTAAAAGGATTGTGCAAAATTTAAATTCATAATTTTTTTCAAAAGTTTTTTTATTAACTGAAATAAAATTAAAATATTTTTATTCACATCATTCAAATTGAAAGTAAAACTAAAAACTGAATTTTAAGATGAATAAGAGAAATTTTTGTTGAACAATTCTTCAAGATATATAAAATTTATATAAATACTTGTTATATAAATGATGAAAAATTACTTTTCAGTGCACATATAACCTCAGTGACACAGTTTTCGTTTTTCATATTTTAAAAAAGCCAAGGTTGCTTTCAGTAAAATAATGTTTTTAGATTAATTGCAGTTTAACATTTCCACGCCAGTTTAAAGTTGAAATCTTATGGGGTCTGACAGAAAATTAAAAAGAAAGATAAGTAGTACAATGAACATAATTGTTAAAGGGTTATACAATAGTATGACTGACTTATATAACATAAAAATTTGAAACTGAAAAATATTTTTCAGAAAATGTTATTTAGATAGCAAGTTATATAAAATATTGAATTGAAAATTTTAGAGATCATTAATACCAGCAAACCAGTTGATTCCCAAAGGAGGATAGCATAAAACAAGAACAAAAAATCTTAATAATGCTTGATTATTCTTAGTTTAAATTAGCTTTCTAAAACGTTACAGATGTTATATTTTTTATGTCGAATCCAATACTTAGTTAAATCTAGAGTAAAATATATTAAGAAAATGTTATGTTTTGATATAATAATATTCTATTTTCAAAAAGGTAATATAATTCTAAAATTATTATTTGAATTTGTAATAATTCAGGGAAAAAATTATTTGCATTTTAAACTGATTTCCTAAAAATAAGTTTTCTATCTTGCATAAAGGAATTTTTTCACCAGGATAAATTTTAAAATCAGAACGCACATTCGAACATTATACCTATTCCATTTTTATTGACATTTATAAAAAACAGATTTCCGGTAATTACATTAGAACTGATTTCTGATATTTTTCTTCACTTTTTCGCACTGGATAATGGCAGCAAACAAGTGACCAGAAAACCGAATAGGACACAAAAGGACCTTTAGGCGAACATAAATTCTCTATGTAAAATGTCATCTCTCATTCTCAGATTATTTTTCTTTTAGTTGACAATCTGAACCATCATTCTGCATTCCTGCTAGATAAGGAAAGAGCTGTCCGCTACAGCAGAGGAGGTCGAGCCAATCGTCATCCAACCGAGCCTCATAAAATCGCCGAGTCGAGAGGTCGGCAGATGAATTCCTTTTCTTCTATTTCGGTTCATTTTGGATACGACCCTTCTAGGGGCTGAGAACTTCCTTTTTTTTCCTATCCAGAATAGATTCCCGATGAAGCTACTTTTCTCCCTCCCTCTGCTCTGGTAAATCTAATCACGCCGACACACCTGACAACGGAGCAGTTGCCTATCGAAAGCATAAAGTTGAAATAGTGATAGGAGGAGCGCAACTCTATTTTGGTGAGGTCAAGATAAAATCACGTGTCTTGGGGATAGAATTTGTATTCACTGTAACCGCATTCTCCATTCCCCATTACATTTTAATGACAGATTATTTCTTTTAAATTTTAAATTTTAAAACTTATTTAAGCCAAGATTAATTCTTGCTGTGCAATTGGATGCAAAGAAAAATCTTTTAAGGATAGTCCTGTATCAGTTCACCTCTCTATAAATTAAAAATATTCTATTTATATCCATTTTAAGTTAGCTTAAAATTTCATAGCTTCGATCACTCAGTAATTTTGATTTTATTAATGAGTAATTCATAGTTTGGCTCGGACATTGTACTTAATGCAGTTAATTTGTTATTAAGCTTCATTTAAATGGATATACATGTATTATATTTTGCTAATCGCTTTATTTTAATCTAGATTGTGTTGAACACCTTTGGCTGCAAGCTTGGCAGGAATTTTTTTTCTCGCCAATATAAGTGTATCTATACATATTATTGACCAATTAATAATTGTGTACATATTTTAATGAAAACAAATTTCCTTATTATTGCTAATATGTTATTACTTTTTTACAATAAATTTTTGAATAATATTATACCGTGAACTATATTTTTAAAAGAAAGTTGTTAATAAAATAATGATACTTATTGGAAATGTTATATACTAAAATTTCCTAATTTTGTTAGTAATAATTGCATATTTTTTAAATATATGATGATATTTGATAAACATTTATAATGGATGATATTTTGTTAAAACATTTATAAATTGAAATATTCATAAGTTATTAAGATTTACGAATATTCTAAATTTAGAATATTCATAAAAATACTAAGGCTCAATAAAGAACCTTGAAACTTTCCATAAAGCTTATCTATTTTTAATGTGTTACCGTGAGTGAGTGCTTGTCTAATAGAGTGGATGAAGTCACGAAACACGAGATGGATCCTGGGTTAGTTTTTTTTCTTTCTAAATTACTTTTCAAGATATGAAAATCGACCATACCGAATGCTGGAAAGCAAAAGATTGAGCGATAGATTTTGAATTTGCCAAGATTTGGGATATGTCGACAAAAAAAGTTATCTTACTTTTAGATTTTCTCCAAGTAACGTGACTCATGTTGGGTACACTTGCCCCGATGAGAATGATTAGCGCCCTATCTATCAACTGTATGGACGAGAGGAAATCTCCACTAGCGCTCTTAGGGAAGAAATGACTTTAAATAAAAAAATGGTTCGTTCATTTCGATTATCCCTTCTTTTAAAATATTACTAAAAAAACGGTCTATTTTTTCATCTATTTTTTGTAAGATACTTTTTATTTACTTTCTTATTGATGCAGAACAATATAAGAGAACTAACCCCATTCGGTGACCCATTGCTAGCCAGGTTAATTTCTTAGGCTGTTAAATGGTCAACATGGAATGCAGTTTTAATGAAACCTTTCTATTTCTACAATATGTGTAAGCCTTATTAAAAACTAGCGAGCCTTCGCCGACCTGTTTGTTCGTTCAAATTGGTTATTTGGGGTTATTTTTTAAAAAATATCCTTTCATTTCGCTACAACGACCAATGAACCTGAGTCCAAAAGTATCCGATTTCTAAAAATTAAGAAGTTTGTATATTGCGAAATGAAATCAGATTTGAAAATTCTACTGGAGCTGAATGAATAGTAAAAGCAGAGGATTGAATGCTTTGATGGAGTCTTAAGATGAAAATTTGATTCATAAACTGTTTTTATAATTTTGTATATACTATATTTGTGATCAAAAATTTGATCATTTATTTCCATAGGCAAGTTATAACGATTACATAACTGACTACGGAAAGTCTATTTTTTTTCTTTTAAGCACTTGAGGAAACTCAAAGACCTAAATACACGACACTATTGACTGTTTGGTATTTATACCAAAATAGCAAATTTCCTTCAGTTGTTGGAATAAATATGCCGGCGTAAGACGATTTGTGTGGTCATGTATGTGTGAAAGCGATCATTCATAAATGAAAAGAATGAAAATGGTAAGTTTTAATGAATTGCCGTCGGAATTCTAACACATTTTTCAATTCAATGAGGTGAAAAATCAGCCTTCACTTGGTGCACTTGGCTAATGGAAACTGGTCAAGGATGTCCCCTCCATAAAACAACACCCCCTCTTTCTTTATTTAAATTATTCATTTCAGATTCCTCTCTCCTATAAAAAGCGCTAGGGAGGAGGAGTTAAAGTTCATCCTAAATAATTATGAATGAAATATGTTTGAATGAGATAATGTTAGGTTTGTAGCAATAACTTGAGTGCCTAAATATCTAATCTTTTTCGCTGTTAAATCTGTTTCTATCGCTCGGATTGTCTGCAGAGATTTTTTAGTTTTGCTATCTTTACGTAAATTAAATCCCTTTCCTCATGAATGCTTTATAACTAACTTTCAAACATCGCTACTGTTTTCTTTTTACTGTTTCACCAAATTTACTTCCTTTTAAGAATTAACTCTAAAATCTTTCATGTTCCTGTTGGTTATAATATGTATTTTTAATGACCCTTTTATTGTTTAACTTTGCAGTTTAATCTTTTGTTTATAATAAATATCACCTAATGTTTCATCGAATATTTTTTCATCTATGTGATGTTGATGCTGAAAATTTCATTATTATTTTTCTGCGCTGTGAAATTTTCATATTAACAGAACAGTTATTTTTTTACTTGACGTTGAAAAGGAAATGTATTTAGAATATATTTTAAAATTTTTATTTAATTCATATAATTTTTATTATTTATTTAATAGTTTTTAATTAATGAATTTGTTTATATTAAATAATTTTTGCTGCTTGTCAAGAAATGAGAGCATGTCGCATGTGAAGCTGCAACAAGCTTGTTTAATAAGATTTTATTTTCCTTTATAAATGGGATTCTTTTGTATTTACACAAATTTAGTTGAAAGAAAAATAAATTTATTTTTTAGTTCCTTGCTGAAATAACTTTCCTCGTAGCGCGTCAAAAATTAAATAAGCCCAGTAACAATTTAATGCAATTAGCCAGATAGATTAAATAGCTGTAATTTTTAATTTATGTACATTAAGTCGTACCATTTCCAATAGCTTATAATATCAACAATATTTATTTATTTATTTTCACCGTCTGATTGGGTATGCTACGTCTGAATGTTCTTAAGACCAAGGTTCTATATTTTTGATAATATATTTTTTATTCTAATACCTTATTATATTCACTTTCATTACTTTAAACTAATTTTTTTATATATATTCCATAGATTTTGACGACAGCTGACGATTAAAACAAACGAACATCTTTGCTTCTCCAAATCAAAAGTTATACTAATTGCAAATATCGATACGCAGCAAAATAACTTCAAAATGTTGGTGCTTCTCTCTCTACCCCTCGAGATGTGTTACTGTTCTCGTTTATAGTAATGAATTTTTTGATCCTTTAGCTATCCATTGGTATGATTTTATTTTGGATGTAGAGGATAGATTCGAAACTACAAAGCCAGACTGTATCCCTCGATTTTGTTATGACTAGGTTTTTTGGGTTGCCAAATTTAAAGACGCATTCACGTAAAAAAAAGAACGAAATTTATTCCTGTTATATCTCTCACATACGTGTGCCTGTTCGGATGTTAAGCAGGGATTTAACAGTGGAACAATTTAATATCTAATACATTGAAAAAAAATGAGTGGAAAATTCTCGCTTGTTTTTTAAGAAGTTTTATTTTAATTCTTGAAAATAAGAATTAAAAAAAGAGCTTTTTCCTGAAATGCAATTTCTTTCAAAATTCTATACTCGCTGGTAATGAGCCTCTCCTCTTTCCAGTCATTCCACTAAGGTGGGTGAATGCGAAAGCGATTGGAATGAATGAAATTCATTTAGTTGGGTCTCGCTCCCAAACATGTAAAAGCATGCAAACATATTTTACGCTGTTTGTCGGAAGGAGACGCTCCGCTGTAGGGGCTGACTTCTCATAATGGTATGTTGCGATATTCCATCATGTGACTCACTTGCGAGTTTTGATAGATCATCGTCCTCTGTCATTTGTCACGAAAATACGCTTTCGTATGTGGATAAGCCAGTCTTGCTGTGATTGCGTGCAAGAAAGCGAACAAAAGACTATTCCCGTTCTTTTTTTTCCAGGTTGTTTCTTCAACATTGCAATCATTTTTCTGTTATCTCCTGTTTTTTGAATATATATATATATATATATATATATATATATATATATGTTTTATAAAAAAGAAAAGAAGGAAAACCATAGACACACTGGGCAAGTATGGTTTTCCTTTGCTTAGTTGGCATTAAGAAACTTCTTCGTTTCACTAACCGATATTTAATTACGCTTTATTTTATTACGTAATCCAAGTATGGGTGCCTGGATTATTTCAATGCAGCTCACTAAACTGGCAGTATCAACGGATCAGAGTCTTTCTAAGAATTAGTTCGAGTGTGCCTATCTAGATCGTCAGTAGCAGGGTTTGATAAAATTTTGAAGGATTACTTGAAAGTGACCAAGTTTTAAAATAAAAAGCGTCATTAAAACAAATTTAATAATTTTTTAATGTGTAATAAGGAATTGAATATTTCGCAAGGAAGTCACATCTGAAATGGAGTGAAAAATTCAGAGTAGAAATAACTGAAAAAATTTCGCATTTTGTGATCAGATCCGTTTTCGTAAAGCATGTAAGAGAACGTGCGCTGTTTTTAAAAGTGAATCATCGCGTTATAAATAGCTTATTGGGCAACGGATGTCAGTTTGTTCAGTGTTGCGGAAGCATTCGATTACGCACAGAAATGTAACCGACGATCTCATAGATTTCAAATCCTTATTCCGATAAGGGTGCCGAATGGATGCATGGCACTCCATCAATCGATAACTGGCACTTAAATGAATCCTATGCGATGGATTGTAGTGACTCCGAATTCTTTTCACTTCACCAGTTAGAAAGATGCGAATGAGACACTTATCTAAAAACGAGTCTGTAGAATTTAGCTGTGTGGAAAAATTCTTATTATACACATTTTATTAAATACTCTTCGGATGACATCATATCAGTTGGTTCTTTTTTATTTTTCGTTATAAAACTTGATTGCCTCTTCTTAAAATGTTTTAGGTTTTTAATATTAAATGCATTTAACTTTTGAATGTCACAAGTTTTTAAGGTTTTTATATTTGATTCGATTCGGCTTTTGATTTCCTAGTGTTTTAGTATTTTTAAGATTGATTGATTATATTCAGCTTTTAAGTCCCTAATGCATTTTTAAAGTTTTTGAATTTGAATATAATCGATCTTTAAATCTTTTATGCCTTTAAAAATATTTTTGGAATGGCTATTTACACATTAAATATTAATATTTTTATCATTCACTACTTATAGTTTTTTTTTGTATGCTTGATCTCATTTTGTAATGTATTCTGTAAATGGAAATGTTTATGTGCTGTGCTTTTTTAAACGAATAGATAATTATCGATACGTTCCCTCACAATCAATTTGTAATGCTGAAATTTCTTATAGAAAATACGATGCATAATTTATTTTTTCTCTCACACTGTTTTCGCTGTCTTTTTTTCGAACTGAAGACACAATATTGTAATCGTTGAAAAATTCGCACTTTGATGGATCTTTAGTTTTTAGAATTTCCCGAGTTGAAAAAACACGATTTTCGAAAATCCCTGCCTGTCTGTGATAGATAATTAAGACACGTTTTGATCTAGATGGGTGAAATTTGGTGTTCTGTCTGCACTCCAAATTTGTAGATATATATCAATTTTTGATAAAATTTGTTCAGAGAAAGATTGTCTTCCCTGTTGTTTGAATATAATTTATTTCGTTAACCTATTGATAATGTATTTGTTTTTATTCATCTGATATGCTCACCCCGGCATACTGGTTTTACACAGTATTATTGGAGCAGAATTCCGATGTTTATAAATATTCTAATCGTAAAATGAAGATAATGAAATTTGCAGGAACCTGGTGAATTATGTCTGATAAAGTATTTATATTATCCTAATATTTTATCATTCATGGAATTTGTAATTTTTTATAAACTTTTTTATTTTCCGAGTTGTTAAATGAATTTCTTTAATTGGTCTGTTGTGGTGCCTAGTAAAATAGTCTCCACCGATTCTCTCCCGTCTAATTCTTTGTTAACACGAACAGCGCGGAGTTTTTTCGATACACTTAAGCAGTAACGATAACAAGACATTGCATTTATGTTTTTCTATTTACAGACAAGCGATTGCAATTTCCAAACGACTTTATAAAACTGAGAGATTCGCCAAAATCTCTTGACAGGTTTTTTTAACGACTGCTTCCCTCTTTTTGTATCTTGTATAGGAGATAGAAAATGATTTAAAATGCAATAACATCATGATAAATTGAATAAACAGGAAATTACTGCTAGGAAAGACAATGTATTCCCCAAACTTTGATTCCTTATAGAACAGTTGCTTAGTTAGGGCTTTAGCTAATTTTCACGCTTATTGTCATCAAAGTTTTATTAAAGATTTGAGACTGCAAGTGGGCAACTTTTTCTGCGACCTTGTAAACAGAGAAGAATTTCATATTAAATTAACACGGCAGCTGCCTTTTGAGAGGGGGGTTGGCAGACACGTCGATGAAAGAATACTATTAACGCAATTGTCAGAAAAGGGAAGTTTTTCATGAAATACTGTGAATTATAAATTGTTACGATAATATTATCAGTTTATAAACCATAATAGATCGGACTCCTATGTTATATATTTCATAGTATTTACTTAATTATTAGAATATTTACTATCAGCGAATGTCTGTTTCATAGATTTTGTGTACCCCCCGAAGAGTCTTCAGTTTTATAAGTTGATAAAAAAAAAGACAAAAGTTATTAAATTAAAATAATATGAATCTGAGATAAATCCCAACCATTCAAAAAATTGTTAAAAAGTCCGATTGTGCAAATTCTTTAAAACTGAAAAACTGAGATATTACTTTTCTGTATAAATATAGAAGTTAATCTGATTGGACAAGTACCCGAATTTGAATAACCCCGGAAGAGACAATAATCCTTTTTTCAGAAAGTGGTAGCCAAGGCAACAAAATACAGTATAGGGAATGGTATCAAATGCTGTACAGAGAGACACGGTCTTAATTTTCAGCTCATGCCTTGCACATTGGTTGGATTAGAGAAGTACTTATGCTTTCAATACACAATGAAATTATTGTATTTTGCTTAATTGGTCCAATATTTTATAGCGCAGTTTTTAAAGCGTATTGTTAAAAAGTTAATAACCTCATTTTAAATAAATTGTTAAAATTTAAATAAATTATTTTTTAAAATTAAATTATTGCTTTATTACTGAACGCAAATTCAGACCAGAAAAATTAAGGAATATGGATCGGTTATTCTTTTTAGTAAATTTTAAAATCTAAAAAATTCTTATTGTGGATTCATTTGGTTTTTACCAGAACAGTAGATTGTAAATTATTTTTGAGGTTAGAAAAAATAAAGACAGTTAGTTATTCTATCAGAGCAATATGTGTATAAATTTACAGCTGCTGAAGTCTGATGATCAAACTTTAATTATGGCTGTGAGACCTAATCTAAAATAGTTATCGTCATCATATATTCGTTATTTAAGGAATCTAAAGACTTTTTAAATATAAAAGACATAGTTTCATATTACAAAATTAAGTTTACTATTGTTTAAATTCTGTACAATGACGTCAATTATTTAGATATATTACGATAAAATGTGGGACTATTTACTAGTCCAAACAGCTTTCTTGCATTACCAGTCAGAATGCCACAGTAGCATCAACCATTAAACATAACGATAAATCGGGTGTCTGATCGAAAGAGCACGAGGCGCATGTATTGAATTGTTTGCTATTAAATCCACTTGTCGTGTTCGATTTCTATGTCCGAGCAATTTGGCGAGAATTTTTCATTGAGACTGCTCGGGAGGCTGAACTCTGGTTCAACGAAATGCTGAACAATTTGTTTAAAGAGGATTATGAAGCTTGATTCAGCATTGACGTAAGACAACTAAATCACAGAAAGAGAGCTCTCTCGTATCTTTCTCAGGGTCGCTGTGGCCTGGTGATAGGATCTCGAATCAGGAACTGTAAGGCTTCGGGTTGAGATTCGATTCCATAGAAGAACCATCGTGTAATGAGTCAGAATGTAATAAACCACGTTCGTGTAATGGCTCATGTAATGAACCTCATCAAATCCTTCAGGGCCAAACGTCCTTCCAATGTGTGGTGTGATGTGGAGAGGGGGAAGAGGTACCAGTTCTAGTGTCTTTCACGTCATCTGACCACAGTTCAGAATTATGAGATCCATTCCAAAATAGCCCTAGTGTTGCTTTACAAAAGGACTTTTATATAACTAAACTAAACTAAACCCAAGACTTTCTCGTATACTGTCTAATGAAGATGGGTTTGTGTTTTTAACAGTCTTTTCCCCTCCCGATTGAAAACAGAATTACTAGGGTAGCTACTAAATCACATATGAAATTGGATATATTTACGTCATTGCTTTTTTGAACTATTGCATTTGTCTTTCTCCCCTACAAAGGGCAGAGAAAGTAGTGTAATTGACAAGAAATTCTAATTCCAAATTTTGTCCAAGTTTTAGATCTTCCCGTGTTCAAAAACTCATTTTTGGCATTATGGTGTCTCTGTGTCTGTTTGTGATGAAAATCACTCAAAATTGCCTCCAGAAAGACGGATGAAATCTCGTGTGTGCTCTTTGCATCAGGTTTGTAGATTCCTATCAAATTTATATGTTTCTGAAAGTATAGACAGACTGACAGTCAGCTCTTGATTGGAATTTGCTCTTAATTTGATTCGTTGATATCTATTGTTAGAATATGATAGAAATCAGCAAACCTGATGTAAAGACCGCACTCTAAATTCCATCCGTCCTCCTCGAGGCAATTTTGAGCGTCGGACACAGACACAGACACCACGATGCCAAAAATGAGTTTTTGAACACAGGGAGGTCTAAAAAGCATGCAAAATCTGGAATACGAATTTTTTGTCAATTACACTACTTTCTCTGCCTTTTGTAAAGTAAGCAAATTGATATTTCAAAAAGAACAATTGTCACACACGCATGAATCGAAGAGGTGACGGCACGAGTAGAATAGTGGTGAAGAGATGTTCGATGTGAAACCACCACCAACCCATGCAATTCTGCGCGAAGCAGCTTACAAGGTCCGTTCAATACCGCGTTTTATCGTTGCAGAACGTGAATCGATGAAAGGTTTACCCAATGAGAGCTTGTGTTTGATACCCAGAGCGAGTGCTAATTAGTGACTTTACCGGAATGAGCGTTTGATAATTGAACACTCTTGGTAACTTTTCAGAAAGTTTAGAAAATGAAATATGCAAGAATATTTTGCAATCTTCTACATTGTATTGATAGCTCTGTTTCTAATTCAAAGTAATGCAAAATTTGAATGATGTAGCTTGTGTAATTATGAGTTCATTTCATACTTAAAGAATTATATTGTTTATAAAGCGTTTTGAATATTCCGATAATTTTGTCTTGGACCTAAAGAGATCACTACAGGTGATGATCACTTTAACAGCATTCAGTACAAACGAGACAGAGCGAGAGAGAGAGAGAATCAGACATTACGGTTATCTTTTTTTATTTCTGAGAATATCAACTATTAGAAGGGTACTCAGTCACCCTGAATAGCGCACAAATCACATGCAGAACAGCCACAAAAATACATTTAACAAAATCCATTGTACTGCGATGCTCATTTATGATATTTTATTCAATGTGTTCTTAGTACAGATGAAACAACATAGACAGTATAATATATGTAAAGAAGCGTATTGAAAATTCAGTGAATCTCATTATATATATATATATAAATATAATATATACAGCCACAAAATGATTAATAGTTAACTATATGACCATAATACCCAGTAAATAAAATACGGGGCGCAGTGTTCAAATTTGGAATTATTACAGCGATAAAGAGCCTTGCAAGAGGTGATAAATTATCCACACTCTATCAAGAATGCCAAAAGATGCCTCCTGAGACGCTGTCGAAAATAAAAAGATGACGGAGTTAGGAGAAGTATTTTTGTTCCATATGTAACAAATATTCTGAAATTCGAATAGTGAGCTAAAATTTATGTTTTGAAAGAAAATGTGTGTGAGAGACATACCTTTCAAACTCGATTAAAAGTGCTATTCTTTATTTTTGGCTTTTAATTCTTAGTAAATTTATAATTCCTAGCAGAGTTCTATTTGGAATTAAGTGGAACTCAATTTAAAATGCTTCAGAATTGTTTGAATACTAAATAATATTAAAAATAAATTTTGTCAAACAATATTTTCATTACTTTAGTTGTTATCAGATTAATACAAATTGTTTAATATTTACCGCAATATTAAAGATTTTCTTTTTAGTTAACTTTCTAATACTTTAGGGCATTTTAAACGTTTTTACTGGTAATTAAAATATAATTACATGTCAGCTTTAAACTTCAAAATGTAAGAATAAATATATTTTTTTTCAAAAGATTTTGCTTAAATATATGATAAACATTTTTATTATTTTCATCTCTTTATTGTAGAACTGATTTTAGCACAGTGTACTTTTTACTTAGCTTACAAACTAAAAAAAACATTTAACTAATAAAAATGCTTTAAAATCGCATTTTTATGATAGAAAAAATCGTGATCTGCCTCTCCTACATCCAGATCAGAATCCAAGTGATTTTTTACACGAGGGACATTTGAAGCATCTAGATCCAGTATTAACCAAAGAACTTTACTTAATCTTAAAAACCGCATTTCACATGCTCGTAATATCTCCCAAAAGCCACTCTTTTAAGTTAAAAACTTTATATCGTACGATTCGAAATGATATATAAAAATGGCAGCTGTTAAGTTGAATATATTTTGTTACAATAAAACTTCCAGCTCTTGTAAATGCTTGCTAAATGTGTAATTAATAATTAAAAATACCTTCTAACGGTAAAGTTTTATTTATTTTATTTTTAATTTTGCTTTTTTATCATGTTCAACTCAAAATTTCATAATTTTGTGAAAAATGGTTTCAATTGTAAAATCTTTAAAATCATGTAGTTAAGTTTGGTTAGTGCACATTCAACTTGCTAATTTTTGTTTTAACTTTTGTTCTCTCACTGAGTTATGAAACATAAAAAAGGGTATCGATCCGATCTGATTTCAATGGCCTTACAGTTATTCCTGAAGTAGTGGGTGAAACCCATTCCGATGATTTGGACCTATTCGATCCTTTATTTACAAAAATCAGTCTTCTAGAGTGAATATTATTATATCTTCTCCATCATCTCTTAAGTTTTTTGGAAAGATATGCTTATTATACAAAAGAGTATACACATTACACCTAATGAAATGAAATGCTGTGCAAAATATGCGGAAACAAGTGCGTGCAATCTGTAGTTTATATTGTACTGGAAGACAAAAAAAATATTTTTTATAGATTTAAGAAGTTATAATTGAAAATGACTCTTGCAGATGTTGAAAGGGTCCATCCGCGTGTGCGAGTGAGTGGTTGAAGCTTCAAATACACAGAATCGCTAATGAAAATGTGAGTATCCGTATTTGCTTTTATGAGAGTCGAGTTGGAAAGCGCCGGCTGAAAATGTTCGATGCGGCCAGAGAAGGGTGAGTAGTAGAAAACACACCGACGAATAAGCAGCGGATTCACTCACTTATATAAATTAATTTTAGGAAGTTTGTATGAATGATGATTTACATAAAAGATTAAATAGATTTTTTTAGTTGTTCTTTAAGATGCCTGATAAATTCTGAAGAAATTTTTTATCGATCTAAGAAAGAAAAAGCTGGAAAATTATATTAATTCTGATAACTGATTTCCAGGATTAATTTCGAAATTGAAATCTGTTTTTTTTTTGTCACATAATATTTTTCTCAGAAGATTTCGTGCGTTATAAAAAATGTTTCATTTCAAAATATTTTGATATCTTCATTTTTATCATCACATGAATGCACAATTTACACTGAAATCCTAACTCTCTGAGTATTTAAAAGTAAAATGAATCGATAAAAGAAACTACATTTTTTAAACATACTTTTTTTTTCTATTCCCTAAAATTTCTTTTTTGCCTTTCTCCAGGAATCGCCTTTTTCAAAATCTAGAAGTATTCTAAAATCAAGTTTGGTATTCCACTTTACAAGATTTTTTTCTTTATTTTTATTTTATGTCTTAATGAAGTTTTCTAACTCCTCGCTGACTGCATATAAATGTTCAGAATGTAAATGAAGCTCCAAAGGGGATAATCAATTCTTAAGCTCATAATACATCTTAATATTGTGAAAGTTGCCAGCATTCCTTCTCAAATAGATTCGCGGTTTTGGACACTCAACGCTTTAAGAAAACTTGCTGTAACAAGTATGAACGATTTATAGCTTATCCTCCCGTTTATCAACATTTTGAATTCAAATTTTTTATTTCTTATGTATCTGATGACAGGCGAATATTCCTTTTTTTGGGCTCTTTTTTTAAAAAAAACCCTGTTATTGAGGGTTTTAAATATTTCTCTGCTTTTAGTAATTTTTCAACAATCTTTTTCACAAGGCTTGATTTGTATGAAGTTTTTAAAAATTTTTTTTGAAAGGTTTAAACAAGTTTTCTGAACATTCAGTATCTATTTCGTCTGAGGCTCATATTTTGTATTGATTTTCCATTATGTGCAGAAAAAAAGAAAACCTGAGATGATTTTTAATTTTTACTTATAATTACGAGAGTAATTTGTTAGCTGAAAAATGAATTGCCTCATACTTTGGAAATCATTCCGATTGCAACGCAAAATAGAATTAAATGACCTTCTGGGTGTAGATAAAAATTTTATAAGCATAGAAATGAAAGAAAAGAAGGTTGAAGGATGGACATTAGGATGAAAAGAAAATAAAATCCATTTTCAATTTGTAATAGCGTGGAAAAGTAGCCTTCTGGTGCAGATAAAATAAATTATAAATATGAAAAATATTGGAGTAAGTCTTATGAAGCAGCAAGACCGTTAAAATTTAATAAAATTAAAATTTATGCTACATTTTAAAGTTTTTTCAACGAAATAATATATTTTTGATTTTTAATTTTTAACAGCACCTTGATATTGTCTTTCGGTGTTGATTAGATAAATTGCAAATGTGGAAAATATTGGATCATATGGAAAAATTCAGAAAGTTTCATTGACACATAATTTTTTGGAAATTTTTCAATGATTTTTGAGTGCCTCGATAACGAAATAAATTTTTTTAAATAATCATTATAATATGAATATGAATATAAAAACTATTTTTTTTTATTTCATCGGCATGTCAGAGTCACCACCGGAGCGAATGAGGAGATTTGTTTGCCTCTAATGACCAGAACAGATCTGGTTCAGATCTGTGGCTTTTGCCAAGTGTAGTTGAAATGTCGTCTTCGCTCCGTTTGTTTAAATTATTAACATAACTGATTTGTTAACTTGTCTGCTTTGTTAGGGGTAAAAATGGCTGAGACTCAATAAGGCAAGACAAGAAAAAGGGCGGAATAACTATTTGGGGGATTTGATATGTTTGAAGTTGAATTGTCTATTTACGAATCTCCAAGGAAGTGTTACTGTTATATTAGATATTCTCATAAAACAGATTCAAAAATGAGTCCTTCTTTATAGGAAATGCATGACACTGAAATGCATGAGAATGAACATGATCCTGTTGCTTCTAGTAAAAACATTTCTTTAATTGTAAAAGCTTCTCATACTAAATATAGAAATTAATGAAAGTCTAAAAGCAGAAAATTTTCAGATAAGTTTAATTACCTCACAGAATTTAGAGTAGCTATACGTTTATTTGACATTAATAGCTTATATAAAAGGGGGAAAAGTGCCAGTTATGGAATAAAAGGTTTTAGACGATTCACATTCTAACAGGAAAATGGTTATAGGTAATACTGATATTGATTCCTCGATTTTTTTGTGGAAAATAAAGACAAGGAAAACGTAAAGAACTACAGATAATATTTAAATTTAATCAAGAACGGACAAAAAATATTAGTGCTTTGGACACGAATCCTGGCGACGATGACAACGCTGAAGAACAGCAGGGTTCTTCACAAAAAGAGGTAAATCAACCAGGTTCATCAAATAGACAAAAAGAGATAAAACTACAAGGTGCCTGTGTGGTTTAATATTAAGTTGAAATTGTCATGTATTTATGGTTCAGAACATCTTTTTAACCTTATCTCTCATTCATGTTATCTCTCTGACGATCTCAAGAACGTTATACATTAAAAAAATGGGCTCTTTGCTGTTTTAGAAAATATCCCTTTGCTCATGCTGATGAACGTGAAATTCGAAGAGAATTTGTTTTGTAAAAGCAAGAACAGAAAGTAGAGACAGAGGAAGTCCAATGTTCCAAATATAAACTTCGATGCAAAGGACTGCGTCGAAATGATTTCTTGGCTTGACAATGAGGTAACTGCGTTCTCTGCTAAAATAAATTTTCAGTGATTCTATCAAAAAGTTTATACTGAAGGCATCTGAAACTGAATCAAATAGTATAGGGGATTCAATTATCATTTCACCATGCTTCCTTATCATATGCTAGCAGTGGGAAAGGCTGTGAAACTGGTGGCTGAATCGACCCTAAATGTCTGTGGTTCAATCGCAAGCGAAGAATATTTAAGATAAAAAATTGACTCACATGTAAATATGCCAAATTTTAATTTAAAAAACAGTTTAATGTGGTAATGATGTAGAAACGATCAGTTTGTAGCTCTAACGCTTGCAATCAGTATATCATCAGGAAACAGAACGTAAAATAAGACATAATAATACTGTTTTTATTACTATAAATTGTAATAAATATTTTTTTCAATTATAATATTTATAAATGTATTTAAAATCGTCTTTCGTAATATTATAAGAGCAAAAAATTAATAAATGTATTTTATTAAAGTTTATAATTTTTCATTTTTTACGAACTAAGCTCATTGCGGCACCCCGGGATAATGTTATATTGCAACCAATTACTTTTAAATCTAACAACTAATTTTTTTCACTATTACCAAAAACAAAAATCTCATTTTTTAAAACTCCCCCTTTAAAAGTATCAATTTTTTAAAATCAACTTCACGTTTTTGAGGCACCTTAAGGGAATTAATATTGCAACCAAATTTTAAAAAATTGTTTTTGAGTCTAAAAGAAGCTTTTCAGCATTATCATCAAAATAAAATCTAGAAGAAAAATATTAAGGTCATTTTCGTTCCCCTCTAATGGACAAGTATTAACTGGTTGGTATTTCGGTTTTAATCTGATTTCGCTGTTTTTCGCATTGTAATTAATTTAAGAGTTTAACAGCTTAATTAACATTAACGTTAATTTAACAGGTTAACAGTTTACCTGGAAATACTTTATTCACTTTAATTTGTTCAAATTTAGATAAATAACATTGTGTTGCCCTTACATGTGCAAATACAATTTTTCCCTACAGGCACGTATATTTAGCGCTGATCCATCGAAGATGCACGAAAATGAATTTTGTATTTGGCTTGGTGTACTTTATTCGTCTCAGGCATTAACAATACTGCATAGTCTTCTAGTCTAAAAACCAAAAATTTCTTAGGGAATGTTCTTCATAGAATCGACACTTGTTTCAAATTATTTCCAAATTGAGTCCCTTTTTATTCCTTTTTAAGAATTGTGTTTCAAAATCAATTGAACGATTTAACTAACATTGCAAAACTAATGCTTATGAAGTTTAGAAGCAATTGATATTGCCTTCTGCAATTCTAGGAAACTTTGCATTACTGTCACAATTAAAGACATTTTTATTTATGTGAACTCTCTTCGATATTTGGAAGTATTTTAAATTTAGCAGGTACAGGATTTCTTTTTGTATTTTGATACACAATCTTTAAATATAAAAAAGATATGAAACGTATAAAAATGGAAGTGAACTTTTTAGGACTGATCTGTTTATTAGTAAATTTTCAAGTTATTGTAAAGTGACATCTTTAAGAAGTTGCTAATTTTTTCGCTTGAAGTATAAATAGAAACTTAACCTTGTTGGAAGAATGTTTTAATAATAAAAGGTTTTACAATCATTTATTTTGATATGCATATGCCAATTATTTAAAAATTGTTGAAGTATATTACTGGCTCTCAGTTTAATCATGAGAATTATAGGAAGGAAAAGAAAGAAATTTTCTGTCTGAAAGTATTCTTTGAAAAAATATAAGCTAAGATTGAAAGGTATTTATAGGGTATTATTGATCAAAAAATATAAAGGAAATATTTTAATGGTTTTCATATCAATATCACAATTTTTTTTGTCTTTAATATCATTAAAATAAACGAATTGAAAAATAAAAAGCCTAATAAAAATGCGTAAAACTTATCTCGAATATCAAGTGAAGAACTAATTTGAATTTAAAACTTAATACATATTTCGAAATTATAAGATGGTTCTTAGAATTATTTTCTTCATAAGAATATTTCAAATCATTTGTGAACCTTTTTTTGTCCTTAAAAAATAAAGGTGAAATTTTATGCAAATGGGCTTTTAGTCCAATGCATAATACACCGCCGTCGCACCCTCTTTAAGAGAAAACACATTATTTCCGACCTTCCGCCCACTGATCAGATGCGGCTGAACATGCATAATACATATTTCGTGTGGTTACACCGAGACGGAGTGCATCTAATCTACTCGATGACATAAGACTCATGAGATATATTATGATGCATTAACATGCATTATCGAAACATCGCTCAAGGATTACATGATTCACTCTGATATACGAATAGCTTAGTACGTAAAGACTTTGGCACATTTAACACATCGTAGACTCTTGGTAGACATCCGGCGGAGATCCCGATTTAGTCGTGTAATTCGCCGATCGGAAAGCCCAAGTGGCTAGATCGTTGTTAGAATTCAAACTAACGTGTCTACTAAAATGAAGCTTGCAGGTAAGTAATTTCCAAAAGGCTCTCTTAAAAGTCTTATTAAAAACAGTGTAAATAATGGGATTAATTGTAGAGGACACGTAACCAAGCCACAAGAAAGTCGTAGCAAGATAAGGATGAAACTCTCTGGGGTCCACAAACGCGAACAATACATTCAGTATGAAAAATGGTGTCCAGCAAATCACAAAACAGAAAAACACAATGCCCAATACTTTGGTAGCTTTTTGTTCATTCATAACTTGATTCGTTCCCAAAGTTCTGACCATTCCGGGAACCAGCTGTTGCTGCTGTGGCTGGGAGGAATTTCGGCTATTATGCTGTCCATGTCCACTTTGACCACCAACTCGAATTCTTATGAATCCTTGAGATGATGAGGGTCTAGGGTTTTGGTTTGGACTCAACAAATTTTTTGAGTCTCCACAGATTGCCTCGGCAGACTGACATCTCCCACAATGTTGACATGTGTTCGAAGATGACGCTTGTGGAAGGTTACCGTTTCTGGTGGGACCTTCCATGGGAGAGCCTGGAGATGACCTGCGACCCCTGCGTATAAAGGGTACTCTTCTGCTCGGTTTTTCAGCTAAAAATTTGGCTTTTCTCTGCAGAAGTCGCACCGTTAACACATAGGTGACCACCATGATAATCATTGGAATATAGAACGCGAACATGGATCCAAAGATGAAGAAAAATCTGTTGTTGATAGCACAGCTGCCAGGAGAGGGTTGGATATTGGTGGGATCAATCATGGCAAGCACAGTGATGGGGCTTGTGATGACCATGGAAACCAACCAGACCAGGACAATTTTCATCATGACGATCTTTTTCGAGCTAGAGCGAGTCTTAAGTGGATTCCGAATGCCTAGATATCGGCCCAAAGAGATGAAACACATGTGCATGATTGAAGAGGAACAACTGAGAACATCGCACGATACCCAGACACTGCAGATGGTCCAATCGAAAGGCCAGTAACCTGTAAAAATGTAACTTATTATCATGAGAAAATCATTATAAACGCACATCATTCCATTGCTTATTGATATCTTTAAGAACCAAAATCGTAGCTTTAAAATATTTCTGTCCGTTAGTAAGTTATTTTCTTTTTTTAAAAATCGCATTTTGCATTCACAAAAGTTTTACTACGTAAGATTTCTAGGAGTTTTTATAAATGAGGAGACAGAATTATTCTATTACTTGGAGTTAGACGTTTAAAATACACGTTTTACCATTCTATTCACATAAACGGAGTCAACGTTTTGTTTATAATGCTACTTTGTTATTTTAAAACCCTTTGCTTAGATTTCTGAACTGTTTTTGTACTTTATTTAGAGAACTGTGAGAAATAAGAATATAATTTAAACAAGCATTCAAATCATTCTCACCTAGAAATCCTTCAAGGATCCCGAATGGCATGACAGCGATGCACACTAGAAGATCAGCAACAGCCAAAGACAGCAAAAAATAATTCGTAACATTCTGTAACCTCTTTTCTAAACATATTGCCAAGCATACCAGTATGTTGCCCAACCCTCCAGCAATCACCAGAGCACACAGAAGCAGGAATAACCAGTTTCTTCCCTCTGATGAAAGATCCTCGTCCCCCAGAAATGTAGTGCCATTTTCAGTCGGACAAGCTGTCCAAGAACATGTTTCGTTTGAGCTGTATCCTTCCTTTAAGAATTCAGCTGAGATGTTGATCTCCAAAAATTCTGTTCTGCTGTCGTAGAACGTGGACTCGAGCAATGAAGAGTTGCCGATTCCGTATATGCTGAATTCTGGCGAGTTCCATCCGAAATTCCCCGATTTGGCACGGTATTCGAATGGACTGGACTGTTTCTGAAAGGTTGCTCCTGAAGGTTGGGAAATTTCAACGTCCACGTACACATCCATGGATTCGCTTCTTATGACATTTGCTGGATGTTCACTACCAGAAGATAAGATTTATTTCGATTAACCAGACCCTGAAAAAAATTAAGGATGAAATTATCTAAAAGAAATCTCGGGTTATCTGGCAAATGTTATCTTATATGAATTCTGGCTAATATTTAAATATAATATATAGTAGATTATAATGCTTTCCGCAGATATGTTTTCATTTCAACGTACCATTATAAAAAAATAGCTGATTGAATGACATTCAAACTGAGATTAATCTTAGCAAGATATTTATAACAAATGATAAATATAAAAAATTTAAAATCAATTCCTACTCAGGTTAACAATTTTTTTTAGTTATTTTTTATTAAACAATTACAATTGCTGCTGTTGCGCTTTACAATGGAAGGAGAGGTGCTGAGGATATAAACCCAAGGGAAGAAGTCTGACTTCCATCTCAGACACGTCACAAACCCTTTTTACGGGGCAGATTTCCTTCATTCATTCGCTAGTCATAATTTAGATCTGGAACAGAGAATGATCATCTCTGACTCAGTCATCCCAGTGATATTACTGTCAGCAGGGAGAACTTTGGGGCCACGTTAGATTTAACGTCCACACACAGACACTCACACGCGAACACGTGCGCGTCTTCGGCTGGCGGGTTCGAACTCGCAGCCCAGGGGATGCGAATCCAACGCCCAACCAACCAGCTTCATGCTGGCTTAATAATTGAAATTAATATAAATAAGGGATCAAAAAATTATATTAGCGTTGAATTTTTCAACGCCAGACAACCCAAAATGAGTAGTAGAGTAGTTAGAGTGTAGAGTAGTTAGTAATGAGTAGTAGAGTAGTTAGTTAGAGTTACGCAATATATTAGAAAGTTTACATTTTCTTTATTCTATACTAATTTAATTCGAAAGCACTTCAAAATGAATCTGAAAAATTTATAAATTAACAGTGTTTAGTTTTAGATGCATCAAACATTAAGAAAAAATTTTTTATCGATTATTTTAAAGATGAAACAGAATTCGTAACTTATTTGCCAATGGGGAAATCAAAGTTTTTGTCGAGAAGTTAGTTTTTAATTAATTTATAAAAAAATTAAAGAATTAATATTTAAAAAAACTGCATTAACATCAAAGGTTATATACACTACAAGTTAAAAAAAATACTTCAATTTGAGTACATGAATAAAAAGTATTTTATTAAAAATTAAAAGTTTCATATATATATATATATATATATATATATATATATATAT
>JAOUZG010015456.1:2097188-2120815 GCA_026289955.1 Argiope argentata | reverse complement strand
TTTTTTTTCAATTATGTTTCTAGTAATATGTAGTTATAAGTAGCCTTCTTAGGAGAGATTTCTTTTGATTTACTGATTTGAATAATTTTGATTTTTATGCATCCATCCTACTTTCTTCCTATTAGCATTAAACATGGTTTGGAGCCCCTATCCCTCTTCCCCACCCAAACATCTAAGATGGATAAAGCTTTACAATTTAATCAAAATTACTTCAGATAAAATTAAACCAAAAATTCAATATACATAATTTTTATTTTCTGATCAATTACCATAAAAATATTAAACAACAATTTTTAAGCTTTTATGTCCCTACTGTGCTAGACAAATTATAGCATATTCTTAAGGTCACAGAAAATTTTCAAAGGGGCTTCCATAAAATTATTGCCATGTCTGAAAAAAAAAACCTTTTTCTATTGCTAACAAATAATTCTCGCCGCAGTATTAATGCGCCCCTGCGACACTGAAACCTTATGAAATCTTCGCCTGCGTATCGTTCGAATGATGCCATCCAGCATAAATAGCCAACCGTACGCAAGATATCTTTACTAAGATGTGATTTCATCAGTTTCCTCGAGGCCTATTTAAGAACAGTCTTGCAGCCATTGAGATTCCAGATCCGGTAGTGTCTGCCATTCAGTCGTTGAAAGAATGGGAATCCCTTAAAGTAGAACTGCGTTCTAGAATATGGAAAGAGAGAATCGTTATAAAAGTAACATAATAGACACCTTCCATGTAAAAAAATGTATCTTTCTGGCTTTTTGATTTTTTAAAAAAGATAGATGCTACACCTTCATATTTGTCGAGGATTTTTGCATATTGCCGGAACAAACGGGTTTGAAAGTTCAGATGCGTTTCGCTACCTTTTTTTCTGGAATATTTGTATCTTTCCTGCGGTCTTTTTCAAACAAGCAGTCATGCGGATACATTTCTTTAGAACTTTTATTTTTATATAGTGTTTTTCTTTATTCAGACATTATAAATAATAAAATGATGCATCTTGAAAAAGTGCTGGAGGGTTCCATTTTTTTTAAATAGAAACTCGAGCGCACAACAGTTATAATTACTTAAACAGCTGTAATAAATGTTGGCATCTCCGTAGCTAATACATAAGCTCCTTCATAATAACTGAAACTTCCTTCACTCTCAGCTGTTTATAGAAATTAGAAATAGAATCCTTAAAGTTTTTAAATATCAAATTAATAAGAGTTTAATGCAAATTTTTTTGGAAATGTATATTATAATTTTCAAAGACGTAGCAAATTTTTTGTCAACTTTTAGTAGGCATCCAAAACTGAAACAACTCAGGAAACTTGATGATAAAGCGCAGGAAACGAAAATGCAAAGCAAGCATCCTTGGCAAAGGGTGGGCGTTTTTTTCACATTCTTCTATAAACAATACAGAATAAGATTTGTACTCTTCAAAACATTCGATTTCAAAGTTTTGGCGAATTGCTAAGTTTTAAACCTTCCTGGTCTTGGATAAACACATTTTCATCATTATATCTATTTGTGACAAGGATAACACAAAACCGTTTGGAAACTAATAAACCTTGTTATGTGATCTTGTGGCCAAATTTGTAGATTTCTTTCAATTTTTACTAAAATATGTCCTGAGGAAGTTTGTCTGATCTACTGTTTGAATGCAACACGATAACCACAAAATAAAGAGAGCTAAGTTAAAATTAGGTGCACAGATTAAGCATTTCTAGCACTACAGCTACTGCACTACAGATAATTCAACAAAGGATTGAACGTTTGTTTTCAAACCGACAAACGATCCATCTCTACGGTTTATTATAAGAAGCATGAGAACACGATAGGTCAAAAACGTATTGACTTAAATGTATCAAATTTAGTATATTATTTTTGCGATTGCAATAGTAGTTATGTTGCCAGTTTTTGTTTCAATCGGTTGGAAGAAACGAGTCTAAAACACAAAGCTTCTTTATTAGAGCATATGGAAAAGAGTTTAGAGGAGACCACACCTGGTGGGGTTTTTGTGTAGATGAAAGTCGGAAGCTTCATTGGTAGAGTAATTTTTTTCAAGTTGGTATTGTTGCTTTAGTTTTCCTTGTTTTCAAGCAATAAAAAGGTTTACCAAGACTCTTGACTAATAAGACAATGTACCCAAATAATAATAATTTTTTTTTAATTCTACTGACAGAATTAAGAATATGAAGAATTTGTAGAAATTTTGCTTAGAGATTAAATCAGATTTTGTTTCAATTTGAATAATATATCGAGTGTAGAAGGAACTCTCTTGGTTCATCCTATTTACATACCGTTTCAGAAGAAAATGCCGTTATACATTAAAATAGTTTTTAAAAATATGCATATGAAAATTTTTAATTGAACTCTAAAACCCGAAATAGATTTTTGAAGAATATTTAGAATTATTACAGTTCACGGAAAAATCCGCTCAATCATATTATTTTAAAATAATATTCCTTTTAATAACTTGGGCATGAAAAGAAGAAAAAATAAACTGAACGAAGAGTGCATCGTTCGGTAGGAAAAAGTAAACAGTTAGTGACTGTCATAGTCAATAGTTAAACGTTACAGGATCGCTCCTGGATTGAAAATATGCTAGACATTGGTTTAATAAAGAGGCATAATTTCAAATTTAATCCAGAACACCCAAGGAGTATGTTTGAACCCTTGAATAACCGAGTTGTACAAAAAAATTGGAGACTTCGTAAGTTTCTCATTACATCTAAAAATTGCCTGAATCATTTCTTTGTCGAGTTATTCCATTCTAATTATATCTGTATTTTTAAAAATAAAAATTTAGTTCCAAGATAATTCTCACAGACGAGAGACATTAATTGCGAATCAATTCCGAGCTACATGAAAAAAATCCCGAAATTAAGCAGAATTAAAGCATTATTTGAATGCGTTTAACTGAAAACAACGGAAATGGAAGAAAAATCCAATACCAAAACAACCACTTATCAGAGCAAGAAATCAAGTGTTTAAAAAAGAAAGTCCAACCATGCTTTAATTGAGCCGGCGTCTTCGCCTTGTGGGGATAACAGCAGGGCTGTGATGCGAGGGAGGAGTCTTGGGATTGGAACCTTTTTCCGAGAAAGTGTTTACTAATCATCGGGAAACAGTTCATTTGAAACTCCAGTCAGGAGATGCTTAGTAGTTTTATTATTGCTAAAGAATCTCTTGATCCACCATTTAGTTTCGAAGGCCTCCAAACAAAAATAGCATCGTTTGCTTCTCCTGTTCTTCAACAAGCAGATAGAAGAGATAGGCTCAAAAAACAAAGATCCTTTGATATGTGTCGGTTTGATGGATAATTTTGGAATTCAAAAGTCTTCTAATTCAACTTGAGAATATAGCAGATGAATCTTTTTACAGAGTAACCCTATGAAAGTAGATTATTTGTTGCAAAATCTCCTTTGCTTTCGAAAATTCAGTAAATGAAATGAAAATTGATTGTATATTTATGAAGACAAGGGTAATTAAAATTTTAACTGTCTCATTCAAGTCATGTTATATGTCCTATTAAGTGTCATTCTTGTGTCTCGATACTGGAAATTGTTTAAAGAAACCGATAAGGATGTGTTTTCATAGCCAAAACTTTTATAGAAACCTTACATAGTCTTCCCATTCGCATCTTATTCTTTTTTAACAGCCCTGCACATCTACCTCGATCATAAGTCAATTCTCTTCTACTTAACTTCTATTATTACTCCGTTTACCCGGGGGGTTATGCCAAAGGGGATAAATTTTATTTTTCATAAAAGTTTAGTTTGACAAACAGTTTCGAGAAATGAAGAAAACGATTTCATGTAACTGAGAAAAAAAAGTTGCCAACGTTGTTTTTCGTGCTTACGGAAATGTGTAGCAGTTGTCAATCTATTACATGCATCAAAATTTCCGAATGGGTTAAATTTTTTTAGGGTTAAATTTTTTTACTTTACAATTTATTCCGAGATTTATCGAATCTCTTTAATTTATGTAGATAATCTTTTTGGATTGAAATGAAGTTTAACTTTGGGTTCTTTTTAAAGCAAATCGATTTCAAAACTTGAAAAGAAAATTTTAATAAAATATTTTTAGTATAATTAAATTTACAATATTTTGTATAATCTAATTTATAATAATTTGTTTAATCTAAATCTAACAATGATAGAATTTTCAGTTTCATTTTTTCCAAATTTAACAGTATTAGATCTTAAATTATCTATTAAATATCTATCTAAGCTAAGATTTAGTATTTAACAATATTAGACCTTAGCTTGGGTATTAAAATGAAAATTAATTTGTTTCTTTTTTAACTGTATAATAAACTTCATAATATTAAAAATACTTACTTTGGGAATAGCAATATGGTATAATATTTATCATACGTTTATAATAAGACGAAAAAATTTATTTTGTCGAAAATCGTGCATTATTTAATTTAGTTCCAGGAAAATAATCTTTTTCTTCATAATAAGAGAAACATATTTGTTTTACATTAATTCGGACACGTATTTTTGATAAGATTTCCTTGGAATAATAAATTTTTTAAAATAATAAAAAATAATGAAATCTGAGCCTGTAAAATTTTTGTCAGTAGATGCGTTTGGGTAAATTTTCATTGTGGGAAAAGGATTAATTCATTTCACCTTAATTTTTATATAAAAGTTATTGGCATTTAGAAATTTCAAATTGTAATGGTTATATTTTTATTTTAAAGCTCAATTGGTATTTCTTTTTTGATAGCAATAAGTTACTCACGCCGGCATTGATTTATTCTTGTTTCAATTGTTATTATTCTTGTTATGTTAATTATTCTTGTTTCAATTCACCGACCTTCCGAAGAGGAATATAGATTATGATAACAAATTTGGAATCTTCATTAATTAATTTCAAAACCTTTTATTAAAGTTTAAATATGAATACCCACTATCAGAAACTTGATTAAAAAGATTCATTTGGACGAAGAACAAAGATTAAGTGTCTAAACAGAACATTTCTGTCTTTCAAGATGAAAAATGTTTTTTTAAATACATGAAGAAAGAAACATTTACCAAACAACCTTTTTAAATACATAAAAGAAACATTTCTGGTTACTAAAATAGAATTATACTTTCTGAATTAGCACTCAGATAAGAAATAGAAAGACTCCTGAACATTGAAGAGCACCCGCGTATTTTTTGTTGTCGGAAGGTTCTTTCTGTAATTGGCTGGTCGTTATAGATTTGCCAATGAATTCTCTTACTCTGTGTCTGCAAATTTTTGGACTTACTTTTAAACTAAAATATTCTGGACAGAACTAATGAAATTTAATTAAACAAACCAACATTATAAAAAATAAATTAAAACACTCGTGGAAAAAATTTCTTTAGAATTTACCAAATTGTTTTGGGTTTCCTCCTTCAAGTAAAGAAATTAAAATGATTTTTTTATTATAAAAATAATTATTCCTGGAGGCAAAAAAATTTCGTATAGGAACAAACGTTTGGATGGACACCTTCCTTCCACGACAGCGGGTGACGGGAGGGAAATGGAATGCTTTTCCGAGAAGATGTTAACTAATTACCGGAATCGGGAGGAGAAGAAAGGGCAGCTGGTACTTCAACAAGAAACCACTTAATGGCGTTGTTATTTCTAAAGAGCCTGTCAACTTGGAAGATTCCCTTCGATATCGCTTGCTGTTCTCCGCCCTTATCATTGAAGAGGGCGAGGAGGAGGAAATCTGCGCCGGAGAGACTTCAAAACGAAGTAAAGCGGTCAAATGCAGCTCGAAGAAAGCTAACAGAGATGCAGAACAAAGAGGCAGAATGGTGTAATAAATCTAACTTTAAATATATATAACACACACAATTAATTCAATTATCTGAGCTGGTAATTTTTAAGGCATTTTTTTTTGGTTCATGAAGACAGAATGGAATCGTCCCTTCCATCAAAGAAATTTCTGCTACCGATCAATCCTGAACAAAGAAGAGACAGCCTTTAATGGCTAAAGAGGCTAAAAAAGGGATTTAAAAAGCCCTTTACCTGTATTGTAGATTTTTTTACAATATTTTTCTTCTTCACTTAGTTAACCCACTTCGACAAAGAAGAGAAGAAAAAAAAAAAAAGGAAAATTTTGGAAATATTGGACAGGAAAAGATCAATTGCAATAACAAGGAGGGGTTTTTTAAAGATATACTCTATAAATTATTATGAAATCTTTTAACGTTGAAGATAAATGTGATATTTTAAATTTACCAATAGATTTTTTTTTAATACTGAAAGATTCATAAGTACCAAATTTTTTTTAATGTAAAAAAAGGAGAGAGCTTAACAATGAATACAGATAAGTAATTTTTACCCATCGTCAATTTTATAGCTTTCAGTTGTAAAAATTTAAATATTAAATATTTTCTCAAACAATTCGAGAAAAAATTAAATGTTTGGATTTAAAATGAAAAGTAAAGAGTTACATTTTTTTAAATGTCTACTACTCATTTTTCATAAAGCTTATGATATCTACATAAAGAAGAAATGAAATCATTATTTATTTATTGATTTTCACGGATATGTACATTTTAAATAAAAAAATGGTGTTTCAAACTGATGCCAGTAATAATTTTACAAGTGTATAGAAATGACGATAAAAAAATTCTTAATGAAATTTTCATTTTAACATAAAGTGTCTTCGCCTTGTGTTTGATAGAAAGTTTATGAGATCTACGTAACGGAAATCACTTGTTTTACATTTTTTGAATGAAGCTGAAATATAGAAAAATATTCTTGATTTTGAGTAAAAACAAATTTTATAGAAATGAAGGTTGAAAAAGGAACGGGTGAAATGGGAGTTTATTCGGCCAATCCCTTTTATTCGAGCTTGCAAGTCAAGTATCGTCGGAAGTCTAAGGCTCACTTTTGTTGACATCACTACATGAGATTTTTCAATAGAAATTTCCCAAAGAGTATGTTATAAACTTATAATTGAAATTTATCTGTGGGTTTACAGTACATTCTGAAAATTTCTGTCATAGCTAAGTTTACGTATTATTAATAGAATTAATACTCCGACTCACGATTCCTTGGTTTGGACCTCTAACCTATTGATCTTCATATTAGATAGGCCGTGTTTTCTTATTTAAGCTACATAGAAACGTAAAAGACCCTAAACATGCTTAAAATATTTCTGATTTTTAAATTAATTATGTGCCAGGAAAAAATTGTATGATAAGTGAATGAGGAAATAAAAAAAGTGAGAATAGTCAAATATCAACGGATATCAGTTAAATTTCAAGTAATTGAATAATTTGGCAATATCTAAAGAATCACGATAAAATATCACAACAAATAAACTTTTTCGTATTTGAACTATCTTTTTATACTATCTTTATTAATAAGTATAAGTAGTTTGCTGTTTAAACTTTTTATATTGTGCTACATGTCTAGAGCTCCATGCCAATTCTGGAATACAATATGAATTTTGAGGGAAGAAGGACGCAGTATCGAAACACAACCACAAGTAGTAAGTCGTTGGATTACACGCGCAGTTTACTTCACAATTGCGCCACATAATTTATTTGTTCTATTAATGCAGATAAAGTGATATTCTGCATTTTCATATTCATCTCTCGATATAAATTTTTATTGCTATTAAATTCATTGCAACTTCATTATTATAATAAAAGTAAAAAAACTAAATTATAGTCGCTTATAAAGAATCAATTATAAAGCTATAACTGAAGGCAGATTCACTTTCACAAGCATTGAACTGAAAAATCCAACGGTTCCGATTTTCCTAAACTAATTATCAACAGTCTCTTTCAAAAAATAGTGTAGTTATTGCAATGCCCGATTTAAAAACTTCTAAATTGTAATATTGCTTCCCCACACAGTTGGTTAGATGGTAAGAAAGGCAGTTTTGCAGATAACTTTGGTAAATAATTGATTTTTTTTTAAAGTATCAAACTCCTCATCAATGATCTCCTGGTCTGGCGACAAATTTGGAGACTATTTGTTGAAAAAGTAAAAATTTGGCTATCTTGGCGTAAAAAAAGAAGCTTCCAAAATCACCAGGAATTTTGACGATATAGCCATTAGTTGCGAATTATACTGATCCATCTAGAAGGTTTTCAGTTCTGCTTCGGAAGCTATAAAAAGCCAAAAGACGAGCTAGAATCTGCTGCGTGGAGCCCAAGTGATTTATTAATCACGCGCTTAATTTTGTTGTCAAGTATAGAAGGAGAATCGAACTGATATTGAGGATCCAGTCACGAAATCGAGTCAATAGTGAGCCGGCAGCAGTCAAATTCAGCCCAAGCAAATAGACAATGGAGACTCACGTTTGAGGGATCTGAACGGTTGTGCGAAATCTCTTTTCCAGTTGAGTTTCATCTGAGCCTTTTGTGCTGTTACCGGTTATTTAGTAACTACTATCTTCTGGCATGGAATGTTGCAACTTTTTGTACATACTATTGCTGTGTATATATAGCTGTGTTTTTGCTGACGTTCATGCTGAATAAACGTCGTTATTTGTTATTTAGTATGTAAAACTGTTTCATCCTAAACGAACGAAGCCATTAATTTCACATGAATAATATTTTATGAGATTTTTCGTAATTACTTGAATTTATATACATGTTTTTTTTAAAAAAATGGAGCTGGTTTAAAATATTTATTTTAAATGATTGATAGTATGGAAGACACGTAGGCTCATCATTGTATAAGGATTTAAAGTTTTATTTCATATATTTGGATAATGTTGACAAAGGCGGATCAGCTGTTTGTTTATTCATGAAACTGGTGACACCTCAGGGAAAGATGCTTTGTTCGAAGAGTAAATCCACTGTTGCAATGCACAGTGCATTCGCTTGTAAGTTGGGTGAAGAGTAATCGCGTCATAAACAGTTTTACTGTTCAGAAAAGAAGTTCTTAGGAAGCAATTGCATATATCAAGAGAAAAATTCTTACACATCTGCTGAAAAGGTTTAATGTGCACAACGATTTTCAAATCTGACCTTGTCTGTAGAGAACTAGTGGCGTTCTTGTATTATCTATGCATTCTACTCATCAAGATTCTGTGAGAGAATTATTATGTGATCAAAAATCGCTTAATGAGTGGTTCAGATAACATTCAAGACAAAATGTAAAAAGTAATAACATAATGAGTTGTGTTTCTTGGACGAGTGCATGGACGCCATATACTCGAGTGAATTATATTAGTGTGTTGAATGTTTAATGGATTAGCCCACTTATGTATACAGAGAAGAAGCTTAGACTGGAAACTATTGGCGATTGCCTCTCCAAGAAATTCAAGAACTTGCCCGTGGAGTCTTAATCAAGAAGAATTTGAATCTGACCAAGAGTTTGGGCATAAAAATAACAACACATCAATGAATAAGATTATGTGGCCAGAAGAATTCATGGAGCTGCTTTTTCTGTCACAGAAAAAAAAAACTATGGAAGAGATTTAATCAGGGGAGCGGATTCAGAAGTTAAACAAATTTCTAGTGAAATAAGAAAGAAGTTTAGAGACATTTTTGACATCCTACGTTGAAAAGCCTCCTACTTATCAGGCAATAGCTAAGCCCATTACAAGTTAATTTAAGAATAATGCTGATACACATTTCTACCAAATGTTGAATCATAGCCCCATATTTTTGAACAACTTTCTTTCAAACACGCATTATAAATAATAAATTACTTTATTAAGGTAACTGTATTTTTCTTTTCACCACGAGATGCATTGTCCTATTTTAAATGGAAAAAAAGGTTTCGCATTACAAGTAAGAATAGGGAACGATTTACGGAATCGAGAGAGATGCCGTAGCAAACGAGTCCAATAACGCAGGAGCGGTTATTTCATGGGCGATTCCGATTCCAATATTTATGGCATAAAATGAAACTTTGAATTTTCCGTTATCGAGCTAGTTTGTGTATTCATTGTTTTATAGAAATAAATATACTGTCTATCGTTTATTAAAAATAAATATATTGAATATAACCGTTCATCTTGATTGGATAGGAAATTGGAATTCAGTGGCGAAAGAACCATATTTGACCATATAAATAAAATATGGCCATAAAAATAAAAAGCGTATTTATGTAAGATTCTGTAGAATTATAAACTGATTTATAAAGCTACCAAGCCATGTCTCCTAACATTGTGAAAAAATTTCAACAAATTGAAGTATTAAATAAAATTATAAAAATCAGTTGCTTATAAAAAAATTAAAAAGATTTTTTTGGGGGGACGTTCCCCTAGGAGTATTTGCACGCCCACTGTTGAAGTACAAAAAAAAATCGCAAACAATGATGATCAAAGGACACTCAATAAAAAGTTTATGAACTATTAAAATCCCTTGCCATTTAGAGCAGAAAGGAACTCGATTGCCGAATCAGAGACGTTTATGATTAAAACGAGTGTAACCAAGGCGGAGTCTAGACTATCTTACATCACTCTATAATTTTTTTGAAAAATGGAAACCAAATTGGTATTTAGAAAAAAGCAGTTGATTCCTGATTGAAAAATTACGTCTACTTGTCTCTTTCCCTGAAAAAAAATTTTCGTTTATCGAGGATGACTTAACTTTCTTTAAAAAATTCGAAAGGTGAATTTTTCAGTAATAACATTGCATATAGAAAAACATGATAAATCTCCCCAGACAGTGTGAAAAAAGATTACCGAAACCACCAATTTTATTCTTTATTTTAAAGTTCATCACTTGAGAAATCTTTCTTTTTTTATCCTCCTCCTTCAATTTTTCTGTTTTCAGAAGGTGTCTCTTGGATACCCAGGGAAAGCATCCACGACTGAGACAGTTTACGCTCGGGCATACGCCGGATGAACACGGAGCTCTGCGTTTGAGTAAACAGGAGAGAGATTTCTTGAGATTTAATTTACCCGGAAGAACCAAACATCCGTCTGATCTGGAAGCTTTGCATGCGAGGCACGTTTGAAGTCGAGAGCAACAGTTCATGCGCTGCGAACATAGTGGAAGCATTTTAAGTCTCGGGAACAGACGCATGTGCGGAAGGCAGTCTCTCATGTTTAAGATCGAAAATTTATTTCAAGCAGGATTATGGAAACAAGAATGAAGAGAAAATGTCATTTGCTAATTGTACTAACAAAATAAAAGCCCTTGCGAGAAAAAAAAATTAAGAGCATCATTACGTTTATAATGCTTCAAAAATCTGGGGCATTCTGGTTTGTTATGACGAAGAGTTTCTTTTTCTCTTATTTCGGCAATAAAATGAGAGTATTAGTTGCTTATTTTTGTTTAATACTAATTGTTTGAAACGGCTCATCGCAGTGGAAATTAGTTATCGCAGTAAAATATGATATTTCTGAAAAAAATTAGTTTGGATGTTTATGGTTTATTGATAGAGCTTTCAAAGCTATCAATCATAAAATAGAATACGGCTTTTATGACATGAGTTATCTTTATATTCGTTTTACATTTTAATTGGACTGGTTTAAGATTGTTTGCAAAAGTTATTGTCCGAATCTTAAAGTGACATAAATGGCCAGTAAAAATGGTCCTTTTTCAATAACTTTTTCAATTGGTTAGCAAAGTGTCGGTTCTAATAATGCTAATTTTTAAATTCAATTTGATTCAAATTTAATTAAAATTTACTTTGACACAAAAGAGATGCTACTAATTATTAAATTTATATTACTAGATTGAAGACCATTGCCAATCTAGAGATTACTAGAGATCGGAAGAATCCCATCAGAATTAGCTTTGCAAATAAAGATCAAATTATAAAAGCCGTTAAGTATTTAAGTTCAAGTAAGGAAATTTTTCAATTGTCTACGGATCATAGACTGTAGTTCTTGTTTAGTTAACCCTTTGCAATCGATGGTGCCTCTTGGGCAACATTCAAGACGGTGCATCATTTTGACATTTTATTTATTTCTTTTTCAATTTTGATTATTGATAATACCTACAGAATGGTAAAAAGACGGAGAAATTTAATTTTAAACGCGCGCACATACACAAATTTGGAGCAATAAACAAGCCCTTGTATATTGAGCAATTATGCATCGAATTACTTTTCCGAGTGCAAAGGGTTAATGCCTTTCCGCAAATTATATTTGTCATTAAATGTCTTCTCTAATATATATATATATATATATATATATATATATACTTAATATTTTTTTAAGTAAACAAAAGTTTAAAAAAAATCAAAACCTTAAATAGGAAATTCTTTTCTAATAAGTTTCCGCATTCTCCATTTTCTTAGCATTTCTTAAACATTTTTACCTCGGATTATGAAACATTTTATAGAAAATCATGCAGAATCCTCGTTCTGCGCCTCCAAGAGACTTCTAATTATATTTGCAATAACCGCTTGCATTGTTAAAATAACCCTCAGATGAGGAAATGTCACCCTCTATATCGAAAGATTTGCACTGTGGAATGCTAGCAGTATTATGTAAGAAATGTTGTAAATAATTTTATTATCGGAAGTGTATTAAAAGAGATGTGAAATATTTTCAGAAATAAGTTAAGAAATATGTCTTTCCCACATTCATTGGCATTTTTCGGTCGAAATCATTCTGAATAGCCAGGAAATTACCCATTTTTTAAAATTTCAAATTAATTAATTGAAATTTTTTATCTTGATTATTTCACAAATAAAATTTATAGTTGAATGAAAAAAAGACCATAGAAGAATACAAATGATATTTTGTTTTAGGAGTTTGTTGTATATTCATAATTGTTTCAAAGTTACTTTGGTAAAATAAAAGTGATTTTTTGCCGGCGTCTTGGTGTAATTTAATTTCTAACAAATTGAAAAGAGTTTGCAATAACGCGATGGTTAAAAACAATTTTTAAAAAATCCATAATTAGATTTTTAAAAAATTTCAGGATATTTAATATAATTTTATAATTGCGAGAAATTGGATAATGCTATTTATTAAGAAAACATTCCGAACAAAATTTAAATGCATTTTTTAGAATTTGTTTTAGAATTTTTTTATTAATTAAAATATGTTATTGGTCAGGTTAAAATATTTTCTTTTCATGATCAAATAAAGATGATAAATAGCAAGTCTCACATATTTTTAAAAAGGAATTTATATTTCCTAAGGCAATGTTGGAATTAGAAATTCATCATTACATCCATTATTTATTCTAATTCTATAAATTTTAGATAAAAATCGCAGAAAGTTCTGCCTTTTACCTGATTCTTATAGCATTCCTGCTGTTATTATAAAAAAGGAGACTGCCTTCTTTCAAAATATTTTTATTGCGTGGGAAATCCTTTAAATTTGATCACTTTATTTTTTATAGCGTTGGATTTTTATCTCATTTTTTGAAATGATTTCTTAGTTAAAAAAGCAAAAGTTTTTTTTTAAATTTCTTTTTTGGAATAACTTCTTAGTTAAAAAGTGAAAAATGCATCGATGCAGTATAATTCAGTCTTATGCGCAATGTAATTTTACTTTTTCCGTAATAAAACTACAAACTTAAGTAGAATGAGTAATTTAATATTAGACATAACTTTCTGTATATAGCACACGATTTTTTCAATGAAATCTTCAAAATTTGAATGAAATATATTAAAAAATAACATGATCTATTCATGTTTGATTACTTCGTCGATTAGAGTTTTGATCGGCTTGCGTATGTTTGCCTCTCTCTTCGTTTAGACTGGTGCTGACAGTCACATAGACTGCTTAGTTGAAAAAACAACCAAGTAATGAAGGCATATCATTAACAAATGTGCATTTGATAAACATGTAACTTTATGCATGGAAGTTATAACATTATTAACTTTGACTTTGCAACGATATATATTTTTGAAGTCAACATTATGTTATGTGATATAAGTATTGGCATCTGTTGTTGCAGTCAAATTGATACCTCGGTATGGAAAAAATGATAAAATACATCATTCAGTTAAAACTAACCAAAATTAATCGTTGCGAAGTAGCCTCCTAAAAACTCAACAGCTTCTTTCAATGTAAAGTAGTTTTTTAAATCCTAAATTAAATAAAAAGTTCCATTTCCGCCTTTGTTGCTTGAAGGGGTTTTTTCCATACGTTGGTGAAGCAAATTAATTTGAATTTTAGTTTTGAGTTTCTTCTTTCTTCTTTTGAAATCCTGTTTTTTTTTTAATTTCCGGTGATGATTGACTTTAAAAACAAAAATTCGGCAGAAAAAAAACAGAAGAAGAAAAGCATTAAAATTGTCGCGCTCATCGTCACAATCATTGTGCAAGTGACTGGCAACTAGCTGAGCCTGCAGATCCCCATCCCATAGGATTCTAATATGTTTGCAAGTATAATTTTGATAAGCGAACAAACAAAAACTTTTAGAAAATTTTAAAGTTTTCAAGGAAATTCCATAATACCTTTTAGAAGTCTTAGAAAAATGCTTATAATTATTGCGCATAGAAATAAAACTATCGTTTGAAAGTCGGTTATTTGCGAAATGGAGTGAGCTTAAATCACTTGCTCTATCTTTAATTTTCGGTCGATCCCCTAAATGTCTTTGAAAGCAAATTTTTGCTTTAAAATGTGTGTTCAGTCGAATTCATATGAATTCATATGAAAGGGGCACTATCGAGCTTTAAGTATCATCCATATGAATGATACTTAAAGCTGGATAGTCCAACGGTTTCGAAGGAATTAAAAAATAAATAAAAGTGCCCCGATATTTTTGATTATTGTATGCAGAGTGTTAAATGGCCACCCTTTAAGTTAAAAAATATCACTTAATCATATCAATTAACATCATTTGCAAACTCATTTTTTCAGTTTTCAAAAGAACTCCTTTTCAAGTATGAGAGCAGTGTTGCAAAACTCCGTACTTTATTATCATTATCCGAATAAAATTTATCATTTTGCATTATAATCATCATTGATGTGTACTTCGTATCTATTTCTGGTTGAATATCCTCTAGTTTAATTTTCAATTGAATAAATGAGCCTAAACAATTACAAACCGCACGATCGAGAAAAAAAACCCACATAGAAAAAAACTCCTTATAAATCAGCCAAATTAAGTATGCTTAAAGCACTTCAACCCAGATGATGGAACATAAGTAAGAAAACTTTTTTAAACGATTCTTTTCCAGGATTAAAAAAATCTAAAAAATAAATCCATTAACACATTGTTTGGACCGATACTCCCGCTCCGAGGGAATGCAGTTAAAGACCGTGGATGATGGGTGTAGGGGTATTGGAATGGGTGGAGGGGGCACTTTCCCGTGGAGGTGTTTGCTAATTACCGGAAAGTGGCATGGGTGTGTGAGGGGAGCTGCTACTCCAACAAGAAACTGCTCAGAGGCTTTGTTATTGCTAAAGATGCTGTTGAACCACTCTTTAGCGTGGAAGATTTTCCTTCAATATCTTTTGCTCCACTCCTTCACAACAAAACGTAATGAAAGGACAGGTTTTAAGAATTTTTTTTCAAGATTGAAGAAAAAAAGTTTGGTCGCCAAAGATTCATTTCTTTGTCTAATGGTGAGAATTTCACTTTTCATTCTATCGTTACTAGAGTTAAATAAGGTTTTAGTAGGATAATTATTTGAATTTATTTTCTGTTTTCTAAAATTTGTAATACGAAGCTATTTGCTGTTTTTAGTATTTTATGTAAGAATAGTGCTCCGAAATAAAAATAAAAATGTATCGAAGAATTAACGTATGTCAGTAAAACAAGACATACATTTTAAATTGCCAATTTTAGGACACGTAATAATGAAGCTTTCGCAAGTTCATGTTTATCCGGTTTTGGATAAGAAAATAAATAATTTTCTTATTGTTTGCAGTGAATCAAAAATGACTTTATTGAGAAAATTATTCTCAAAAACAAAATTTAAAGTTTCCTAATGCTGTTGATTTTTTCTTCTTATTATTAAGTTAATATATAAAATGAAAAAAAAATGATATCTGCAGTTAAAGATAAAATATATCTGAATATAGAAAGGCACATAATTTTGTAATTTATTCATCATTTTATTGGAAAAAGTAAGACAATACCACAACAGTGCATAAAATATTGTTACATTTTTCCTCTGTTACAGGATTTTGGTATTTGAATGCAATATAATGCCATAGATCTGCATTGAGCTACATTCCGATCCTAATATACACCTCGCAATTCCAAACGTCATGTTTGCTCGGAAAATATAAGAGCAAAATCATTTAACTGCCACATGCTATCAGCTATTATGCATGTTATATAACTTTGACGACCAGCTGTTTCATGAAAATATTGGTAATGTTTGATTTTGAAGATAAATTGTTTTGATATATCTTAATGATTCCATAATAATGCTTGGCAATAAAACCATGTTTTTAAATTTGTCTTAGATACATTTATTTTAAGATGAGTCTTTCTAATTGAGATAGTCTCATAACATACCATATCTATTAAAAATATAGATATTCTACTTATGTATCATTTAAATTTCGAGATATTGTGACCGCTCCTTTTTATAAATCTCGTAAGCTACACGGATGTTAAACAGAATCCTTTTTCATCAGCTTTCAATAGAAGAAGAAACTCAAGTGATCAAATATTTGATGAAACAATTAAGATTTTTGTTTAAATTAAGAGAAAAAAAATTTAATTGTCAAATATCAGAAACAATTCTCTACAATTATTATTCGACAACTAAATCAGTATCATTAAAAAAAAATTAAAATTTTGTAACTGTGTAAAACTATTTTAGGATAATAATATTTTCTAAGGTTTAAAATTTAATTTAGTTTTAAAATTTAAAGAATAACTCTCCGATGTGCTCCTTTCTATCCTCTACACATAAATGTCATATTTAAAAACTGTAGGTCAAAAAGATGTCCTTTAGAGGACCAAAACATACACGCATTCACATTTAGATGTAGACATGTTGATATTTTTTATCTTGATCTTCTCCATCTCTGCTTATAAGAAATATGGAAGGTGTGTGAATTTGGGGGTATGACAAATGGAACTGGAATTATCACATATCTGCTAGTTACATATCTGCCAAAGGTGGAAATGTGTAGCTGTTTTCTGAAATTTCATGTAAAATCTTTTTTGGTTAAAAATTAATCTGTATTTTGGCCTTTTTTCGCTACAAAATTCGAAATTATTATACACTGAGATAAAATTTGCCTCAATCTTAAATTTAAAAATAGACCTTTTTAATATAATACTATTGTAGTTTAGAAGTTCTGTAAATTTTTCCTTCATTTTGGCAGTTTTTTAAAAAATATTTTTGTCTAACTTCCTGTAAGGAATATTATATTGCTGTCCTGAAATTCAAGGCATTTATAATCAAATATTTAATTGCATGATTTTCTTCTAATGTTTAAAGCTTAATAAGTATTCTGTTTAATTATTATGTTTAGTAAGCATTGTTTACGTTACAGCAATAAGAAATTTAAAAGATTGATGACCTGGATAGTTATATTTTTATTAGCGATGTGTTAATACTAGTTTATACAAGAAAATATTCGTGCTCACAATGAATATAATTTAAGCAAGACTGTTAAATCTACAGACTTTAAAGGATTATGACTTTAAAGACTGATTATGTAGGGTAATCTTGAACATTTAAACAATTTATCTGAAATTATGTACAAATATTTTCGGCTAGATAACCTTTTGCCTGAGGCAACTAACTAACCATTACATAATGTGTACATTTGGCAATCATACATGTACCAGAAGCCAATCGGGTGAAGGATCAGAAGGAAATTAAACATTTTTCTTCATCGAAATCAGAAACAAAATCATACCGTCGTCCAAGAACCAAGTAGATTTTTGTCTTAATGAATCAATAAACCCATGAGCATGGATTGTAGACATTCTTTTATTGTAGTATATATTTTACTGTAGAATAAAACAGAAAATTCTTGGATAAATTACAGTTGTTTGGTTTTATAAATTATTGCTGTGAAATATCCATTTGTCTGTATGGCACAGTAAGTACATAATGTCCATTATCTTTTCTGACCAAATAAAGATTTATTTGGTGATAAGTATTTACTGATGATGGGTTTCCCTAGGCGTTTCTCCTTGGCGCTGTTTGGCTTGCTTTCATACTTCCATTTCTGTAAAGACTCATTATAGGAATGACTTTTAATAACTTATTTTAAACCTTCTTTGGTATATTTATACTGGCACTGTATTATTTCTTTGACAGATATTTACAGATACAGAATTATTAAAAAAAGCATAATGTCCTCACAAAGACTAAAATAATATTTTTATTGACAACTAGCACTTCTTAAATTCGTGAAGAATTTTTTATTGCTAATAACCCTTTGCCTTCTGGAAAATTATGGATGCCGAATATTTTCAAGAAATAATTTAGATATTTTTACCGAAAAGAAACTATGTAATAATAATATAAAAAACTTTTCAAAATGAACAATTTTTGTAAATTAAAAAATACATATCTACATGAATCTTGACATATAACTTATTCAAAAAATAGTTCTGTCTTCTCACTACAAGTTTAAATGAGCATCAAAAATATGTTTCCAGAAATTATTTTAAGCCTAAAATTTAAGTCATATATTTCTTAAATAATTATGAATAATTTATGAATATTTCTGAGAAATTCCTATTTTTTTAGAAATATTTTTTACAGAATTAAAAAAAATGGTGAAGAAGGAATATCTTTAAATAAAAAAATTCCTACTGCAGCAATATTAGCCTTTCTTTGGGTAAATTTGTGAAAAGTTATTCGGAAAAAATCAAGAAGAATGCTGGATCAATTTTTCCAACAATATGCGAAGGGAAACACCTTTGGCAACAAGGAAGCGTCATGCCCAACTTTCTTTTGCTTAGAAAACAGCTACAGTGTTTCATTTCAATAGAATGGGATTCATATTCCATACGTAATTCTGTTCGAAGGAATCCTCTCTTCGAATGGGAATGACTACCGTCCAGATTAGAAAAGTAAATGGCTTCCGTTGTGCATCTTTAAAAGGATCCGTAGAAATGGCCGAGGTTCTCTTATCAATAAATATGTCTTGCAAGTGGCGGTGTTGGTGTAGGTGATATTAGTGACGAACTTATTGCTACTGGTCTAGTACGGTTTCACTTGTGCGAAAGTGTGCTCGATGCTGTTGCTTAGATTCTTGAGACGAAAGGAAACCTTTCACCATACAGATAGATTTCATGAAAGGATTTTTGACCTATTGCTGCGAAGCTGAAAGTTCGATAATCCGAGTTTTATGAAAGTGAAAATTATTATGTCCGGATTCGCGTCCATGTTCGTTTTCATGAGTCTCCGTCAAACATTTCGTTCGTGATTTTTTTCATTTCTAAGTGAGTTTAATGTAAGTTGAAGGTCTGTTGGTTGCTTTAAAAAATAATGTGCTCCAAAGATATTTTTGTCGGTGTACTTGCTGCGTATGGTGTTTATATTGAATTTTATTCTCATACATTAGGCAAAATTAGATCGAATTTCTTTATGTTGTAAAAGAAAATTGATTAATTTAAGCTGTCAAAGCAAAATTTTGTTCTCATAAAAATGCTTGGTGGGAAGTGATGGCAATAAGAGTACTACGATTTTGATTGTAACCGCAAATGCCGGGTTATATATAGAGATAAGACACTATTCAAAGAAAGCGAGAATTTTTCTTCTTTTTTAATCGAATGCTATCATTCTTGGGATTCATGCAAATCTGTGTTTAAAATTTTGTTTGTATGTTAAGGTACTGCACTATCTTCTTCAAATTGTTATTACAGATACTGCACTTATGTGCGCTACTTTGTGAAAAATTTCAATAAATAATTAATAAGGAATCCTACTTACTTTGAATCGAAAAACATTAAGAAAAAGAGCGGAGTTTGATTTGATGAAAGGGAAGGAATTTATTGGAAGCGTTAGTCAATTGTTCTAGAATATAAGAAGGCAAAAGGCCAATCCTAGAGGACTTGGACAATAAATTGAAGGAGAAGTAATGTTTGTTAAGGCTTATCGGCAGGGGAGCCCGACAAGCAGAGGGATATTAGTTCTGTGTCTTCAATCACTGACCACCTCCACATACACACTGGATTATTGAGGGTGGAATCCTCCATCAGAAAAAGCGCTCTTTCAAATGCAGTTGTTGCGGTTGAATTCGGCACAAAAGATCATTCAAACTCCTATCAATATAGTTTTTTTCACTTTCTTTTATTCTGATCTCGTAAATTTTACAACTGATCTCTGAAAAAAAAAACGTTTTGAAGGACCAGAGAGTAAATTGATTGGAGAATTGGTAAAAACTGTTTTTTAAAGGGGATAGACAGTCATGATAATCTCTTTCATAACTTTTATGTGAGGCCGTGTGATTTGTTTTTACTAATGAAAGGGGACATTTTAGCGTAACAGTTAACTCTACGCGTAGCCTGTTGCAAATTGTTCTTAATTTTTTAATTTAAATCTTTGAAACTTTTTTAAGTAAGCTTCTTTTTTTCGGAAACATTATTTACATGATTTTAAATAATATGAATATTTATATAATGTTTAAGTAAAATAAGTAGAAACTTCTCTATATTCTACTCTTCCCTTCTTTTTCGGAGGGTAAGAGGTAATTTCAGTAATGTTCACAATTTGTTGTCCTAAGCCTACATATGAATTCTGGCTTTTAAATAGGAAAGAAGGATAACGGAGATGTGTCTTTTTTCTCCTCCTTAAATTACTCGGGAGCAATACATTCAATTTTCAAAACGAATTCCTGAAAAAAACCAGAGATAAATGTGCATCAATTTACATATTTTGCACGTATATGGATAGTGGGAGGACTAGCTCTAAGTAGAATTGGAATCATCTTCAGAAAGAAAAAAAAATCATTGGCAGTACCAGATGTACTGTTACAGAAATACTCTGCACAAAAATATGTATGTCTATTATCTGTATATAATTTTGTTTTGCGCATATTTTAATGTTGTCCAGAAGTTATGAGAGAAAGTTTCGCACGTTATTTATTTCTGCACAACTTCCATACAGAATTGTAATTTAACAATTTTAAACTATTATCCAGCGGTTTACTTACCTATGAATATTAAAATTCAGACTGGAAAGAAACGGGCAGTAATTTTTAATAAATTTGAAACTAAAATGTCTTCTAATAGAGTTCGAAAATCTTCTTTTTCTATAAAAGTTAATTCAAAGTTCAGGAATCCTTTCAATTTTTTTCGGTTTATTTTTGTTATTGCCTTGTGTACATTAGAGCTTTCTCGATCGTGATATTTCATACAAAATAGCCTTATTTTTCCGTTGAAGGTTTATCCCTTTTCGCTTGATTGGAATTCGTGCACAGAAACTTTGCTGCTACCAATCTCAACGCTAACGATAGATGCTGCAAGAAACAGCTCTCTTTCATGCATGAGAACTTTGTCGCCGATTATCAAAGACTCGTCTACGTCGTCAATTACTTGACTAAAAGCACACATTTGATATGCCTGATTGGTTTCAGTTAGACAGTATAGGAAATAAAACGAAACCTGATTCGCCAGTTGATATTTTTTTCCCGGAAGAATTTCCGAAAGTTGAATTTTTCATTTCCACAATCTATTACGACATCAGTTGTTTGGAAGAAGTTCCATCATTGATGGTATTATTTAATATCTGCACTTCAGGAACACAAGAAATTCAAAGGGCTACACAGCTTCATTCAAATTTACTTTTAATACACATTATCATGAGGAAATTTTCATGTTTTCCACATGCAGTTTCCAATATGGGGCCATTCTTAGTAAGCAATTCAATTATCGCCTTAGTTATTGAGATATGACAAAATAATCGGCACCTGAATCGACGAAAGCATTTTGTTTGATATGGGCGGGTTTTTTTATTCGTTTTGTACTTCGAAGGATTTTCTTTGATTGCGGCCTCCTCTCCTGCACAGTCGCTATAATCAATTTTCCTCATTGGATCAACGTTGGAGAGTTGTGTCAAAGGAATTCTGTTAAGCAAGTTTTAGCAAAAATCCCCCTCAATAAGGAAAAAAGAAATCATGAATTTTTTCATGAAAACTTGAAAAAGAGAATCAGAATACTTTCGCTCGCGGTCTCCTTGTTTAGTTCCCGAAAGCAAGAAATATTTCTTGGAAATGTCCTTTTTATTTATTTTTATCATGCTTTAAAAATTCAGTACTTTTTTTATGTGACCCTGATTTGGATACTTAATGAGACAAAAGTCAAAGTAAATTTGCAAATAGTATGTTGGGATTTTAAAATAAATTAGAATTGGCTATTTATTTTAAGGCCTTATATTTTTCGGAAGCGGACTGCGGTATTAAGATTTGGAATAAAAGAATTACATTTTAAATGTAGTTATATGATTTGGAATGAATAAATGCTTCTACTTACGACGAAAAATTTTCAGAAAGAGGAAATATTTAACATTTGTTCCGATAACTAAATTATTTCTCAAATGATGTTCATTTTAGCTAAAAAAAATTTGATTTTTTAAATTGTAAGAGTTTTTTTAGGATGTAAATTGGGAGATATGGAGCATAATGTAAGAGAAAAAGTACAGTGTCATAAATTATATACACGCACATACGAAATGACGTACAATGCGCGTCTGCTCCTTCCCACATATACTGTCGGCACAGCACATACTACTGTGCACGTCAACTCAAATTGAACGGTGATGTGCGTTTATTACCAAAATATCACTCACAGTTGAGTTAAGTCATATTTTTGTAATAAATACACATCCAAAATCAAATTGTCTCTGGCGTATTTCACATCTATAATTTAAAAAGGATTATATTCCCTTTCATGATTTCACCAGCGGGGATAGTCGCCCCCCAAACACATTTCGTATTTCCTATTAAAGAGAGTGGGGGAGGGGAGTGGGCATTCCCAGGGAATGCCCTTCATGGTAATGCGTACAGTAGTTAACGGAGTATTAATCTTCATCGATAATTTCGGCTTTTTACTAAATCTGTCGGGCCATTCTTCGCTGAGTTTTTTTCCCTGAAAGACGGTTAATAGTATCCTAAAATTTAATTACGGTTTCAGACTCATCTTTTCCTTTCGATTAAAACAAGGATTTCACAGAGCTACACAAGTCAAAAGTCACGAACAAAATTTGATAAATTTAACTCATTTCATTTACTGCATTCACATGTTTCTAAAAGTCAAATGACACAGACAAACTATCGATTCCTTGCTGTATTTGTCACAAAATCGGACAGGTGTCTGCACTTCAGACGTTAAATCTGTGTACCGAATTTCATGCTCCTAATTGTCTTCTATGTTTTTAGTTAATAACTGAAATTCTGTTTCACAGATCTCTTCTAAACGAAATATGATATTCCCAAAATTTGATAGTAGATACCGTATACCAAATCTCATCAATTTATCTCTAAGTATTTTTGAGTTATCTTTATCATTGAAAAATTTCCCTCGAAAATGGGATGAGGTGCTTTCGGTATGAGGGTTGGATCTCGCCCTCCTGGAGGGTACACAAATAGGCTCCTCCCATTGATGACGGGACGTACTTCCTACGGGAAGGGTTATACAGTGGCCGATAAGGGCTCTTAGAACTCAAACACCATTCCCACCAGTTTTGCTGTTGCAGAGGTTCGGCCATTCATATTTATGGTTTATTCCGTGCGCCTTCGGGTGGTTCGGGGAGTCTGTTGTGACTTATCATTGGAAAGAGAATGGCATATATTCTTTTGTTTTTAAAAAAATATCTATCTGCCTCTCTAATACTTTTTCCCA